>JBAJNP010000463.1:57629-94843 GCA_036877545.1 Yasuhikotakia modesta | reverse complement strand
AAAAAAAAAACAAAGAAACAAGTGTGAATAAAAGAGTTTGAAAGAAAGAAAGAAAGAAAGAAAGAGGAATGCAGTTGTAGTTATTAAAAATCTGTTATGATGACACAATTACAGCCTTCAAACAAGCAATTGCCTGCAGTCCGCTTACTGCTAGCGACACAACACGCCAATTTTCAGTTCAAACAAAATCATGTTCTGGTAGCTTTAAATATAAGCGAGTCTCTGAAAACCATTTCCTGTTTTATTCACGCAACACATTTTTTGTCATGTGTATTATATAAAAACAATTCCAATGAAGCCTGATTAAAAGTCTCTATTGTTGCTATGCTAACGGTTGATAATATGTCTAATCCTCATATAAGTGACCATTTATATACAAAACCTACCTTACATAAAACATAGACATGCTCAGTGTGAGATATTGTGAGTCAATATTATTGTTTCTCCTGTAACAGTTTAATTCAGTGTATTACATTACACCAAACAGAATATATATTACAGCTTTCTATAGCTGAAGTACTTTATCGCCTAAATGCTGAAATTATAACGATGACCAGGATGACATTTTTTATCAGGCATCACAGTCAGCCCTTGCCGTCCAAGGGGATACGATTTTGCAAACCTTCACCCCTCATTTCCTGTCTTATCTCTACTGCAACTGTCAATAAAGTGTCAATGTACATTACTCATATATACCTAAACTTAAAGACAGCAAAAAAAATCTTGTAGTACAGCTAGTGTACAAAATACATTTGGTTTATACAATCGATGTGAAAAGGTTTAAATAGTTTTTCTGTTAGCAAGTCACAAGTCACTCTCACTGAACTTTTCCCACCTGATTATATTTGTGACTCGAGAGATTGGGCGACACCAGCTCGGTTTAGTTACTGTGCCTTTCTGCCAGTTTCACTGCGTGTTGAAGTGAGTATTATCAGGCTGAGATGAGATGTTCCTCTCTCGCTCTCTCAGCTCTTCTGATGCCTTGTATTCACAAAGCTTTCAAATCTCCTTGTGTGAGTTTTGGCAATAAGAAACTTATTTTGTGCTCGAATCAATCAGACTTGCTTTCTCACAACTCGCACACACTCTCATTATTCTTCGCCCACGCTAATCCATCCAAAGAACAGAAAGACCAGGCCTGTGTGTGTGTATGTTTGTCTCTGTGTATGTGTGTGTCCCTGTATGTGTGTGTGTCTCAGTGTGTGTGTGTGTGTGTCTGTATGTGTGTGTGTGTCGCTCCTGGCCTGAGCCGGATGATGGGTGGTTAGTAGGAGGCAGAGAAATGTTGCCGTCGGATACAAGAGGTCCGCCTTGTTTTAATGTGATCATTTGCATTTTTGTTTTATTTGTCATGTTTTCTCTTTTGGCTGCTATATGTCTGTCTGTCAGTTGTCAACCTGTTTGTCTGTTATTATTCAAACAACATGCACAAAAAACTGCCTACACAAATGCCAATCACATTTACATCACCATTTACTGGATCTTGTCTACTTGTTTACTGGAATTACTGGGCTTTTACTGGGTTTTGCGTGCGCTGTTAAATGGCATGACGTGACTTAACTGTGGGCGCTAATGCTTGTGCTTTCAGAGGTTAAAGAGCCGTCTTCAGTGAGCGTGTCAAAGCAAAGAAAGACAGAAAAACAGCCAGAAAGAGAAATAATGAGGGCAATACAGTGTTTAACGTACATGTACAAAAATTACACCTGAAGTGAAAAGAATTGTGCATTTGTTCCTTAAACAAAAGGCCAGTGAAAGCAGAAAATGTTAAATGTCAACTTTACATGGTGAAAGTAAACAGTTCATAAGATGTTACTTCAAAAAGCGAAAAACAACAATCGCTAATTAATAGAAGATATATGTACCAAAAAGAGCCATGTTTACTAGGGCCGCTTGATATTGGGGGAGAAATGTTATGGATGTTATGGTAAAACTAAACATATATAACCAACAATCACATTCTTTATGGGAACAGAAAGCATCACTACATCTTCTAAAAGTATTACACATGTTATACTGTTATAGTACATGAAACAAATCTGACGTCTCACACTGACTCATCTTTTGATTAGTTTGTTTCTAGAGCATCTGTTTGCCGATCACCTTACATGCGTCAGAACACACACACGTATCCAAACTAACACGCACACCTCAGTCTCTCTGCAATCTGCTTTACTCTGACAATACACAACCACACAACTACACACAACAAGTTTTACAGGGATTGGTTATTGAAAACCACTGCTTTATGTATATTTCAATTTTGTTTAATTTATTGTGCAGACCTAATATTAACATATTGTCTTAAATATAGATTTGTAGCATATAAATACACAGTTGTGTAAAAGGTTAACATTTTGTTTGTCTACCTAGCTAAAACTTACCAGAATATATATGCTTTCATATGCTATATAATGCCTTATAGTTTAAAAATTTAAAGGTGTACCATATTCATGGAACGTGTTATCGCGCTAATGGAGGCTAAACTAAGACCTGAACTCAGACATTGGAGAATGAGCGCATTCATTTTTAATGAGCATCTTTTTCACAAACACACACACAGATTTTCAGGATTGTTGAACCTAAACGTGAATGTGTAAGTAAAAATAGAACAACTTTTACAAAAGCAAGCTAAGTATTACAATGATAAAAACACATTGATTGCTATTCTTTAGCTAAACATGGTGCCAATTTATTAACTAAAGTTTGATGTCGTCATGATAATCAAAATTGTTCATTCATTCAAAGAATCTCATTGTTTTTACATCAGAAAATGTTTCGAATTAAATTTAATTATATTATATCACCTGATAACCACATAAATAAATAGAAAAAACAAGCCTCAAATGTAGCTAGTTATGCGTTTTAATAACCTATACTGTAGTTAACTAGTTGAACTGCACTGCCAAGCTACAATTTTGTACAATATAATGGTGCCCACCAGTCAAAAACCATCCTATCGAACGCTACAACTGAAAATGTGAGGAGAGTCGAGGCGTACGTGACTCATTTTATTCTCTTTTGCTCTGTGCTGAGGAAGAAACATGCATGGAAAAACATAAAAGAGCTTTCAATAATGAAACAGTATTTGAAAACACACATTTATATCAGCCTACGAATGTGTGTGTGTGTACAAAAAGCGAGCGAGCGAGAACAAATAGTGAAATATTCTTTTTATGCAAGAACATTATGCTATTCATTACATTCAGGCACTCAAGCTATCTACATGCTTCAAAACTGGCACAGTGCATCAAAGAAAGAGGTATTGTCCAACCATTGACCTGTACAATATGCTTTGGGCAAATGAGAATAAAAACACACGCTAGGCTAATGGTCTCAGCCGAATCACTCTCCATGATTCCCTATTAACTATAAAAGAAATCAAACATTATTGGCATGTTCTGACCAACAGCTGTAGTTCACATTTAGACATTGACAGCAGCACAGGAACAAAGACTCCATTATCTGGCCCTTGTCGACCTCATCCCTTGTTTTATTTTCTTTCCGTTTTGATTTCAATGGTTCTTTTTTCGTCTCATTGATACACAACACCACGCTGTGTTCATTGCATGATACTGAAACCAAGTAAGACCAAGTGTTTGTTACGTTTGAAAAAAAACTTGGTGATCCCTGCCGAGTTTATTGGCAACTGCCCCAAGAGAACTAAAAGAATAAATGCAATACATTTTTCCTGAGCTGATGTGTTACTTTTTGAAACAGGTTGTTCCTTTTATATATATTAAATAGGTTTGTGTTATGTCATAGCCATAAGTTGTGATTTGCTACTTGGTATTGGGGGAGGGACATTTATTTTACAGAGCAACCGATTGGATAAAGATCTGTTTAGTGCAACATGAGCCATCAGTATCTTTATTCCATTACAGAACATGCCTGGACTACAAACCACAAAACTGCATTTTGTTCTCACACAGACCTGAATGCTCACTGGCCTCAAGGAACCAGGTGTAAGAAATGACAGAGAGAAGCAGATAAAGAAAAGCTGAGTGTCAGTTACGGTTTCTGTAGGACAAAAGATCTTCAGAACCCAGAGGAGCTGCCCGAGTGGAGAACAGAAGGAGAAGCAGGACGGGTTTGTAAGAGCAAAGCTGCAGCCCCAGGCAAGCCGGCATGAAGGAGAGACATGGAACAAATTGAGATGGACATGATCTCTAGCATGCAAAGAAACTGAATCCCAGCAGAAAGTGGTTTCTTTCTTCTCTTCTGACCAGACGTTTGTATCGACATATTGACCCCAGGGTCATTGTGCCAGCGAGTGTACAGCTCACTGGCAGAGAGAGAAAGCAAAAGACAGAGAAAGAGGCTGTCACAGAAGTCGAGAGGATTACAAGGTCAAGCTACCGTACACACTCCAGCTGGCTGAGGTACGGAAGCCTTCGCAACCTCTGATACACCGAGATGCTATGAAAAGATGCCAGAAATAAGACTTACTAAGGTGTCTGGTCACTGTTATGTTTAGATCTCAAAGCACAGTAGATACAGCACCTGGAAACCTTTGAGAACTTGCCCAGCTTACAATTTAGGTTGGTTTACCTTTAGGTTAGGTAACAAAAAATGTTCTAGGACTGTTCAATACATCCAGTTGTTTACTTTGTAGACTTTTTCTGTATATAATTGTTTCTAAAACATTCCACCAACACCATGTTTTTGTACAATATATAATATTAAAAAAACATCCTGCTAACACAAGCTGCTAACATGAAAGAACATTTTTGTTAAATATAAGATAACTTAAGAAAAAGTTAGCCAACTTTCTGAGAATGTTCCCTCTATAGCATGAGGATGTTTTATTCCACCTGCATTTAACATGTTTGCTAATTGTTATGCATGTAGCTAACAGTATGTGACCTCATATTTTTCAAGAGACTAAATGTTGTAAATTCATGTCACATCACAGCTCTATTTACTAATAAAATAATAAGGACAAGAAGGCGCTATAATATAGTGCAACATATTAACCTTAATGGCAAAACATTTAAAAAAAAACCTTATTAGTTAAACAAAATACTTTCATCCTTATTAATAGTAACCTACAATCACAAAAAAACACATTATATAATCAATTACCACCATAAACCTACAGACCCAACAAACGCACTGCAAAATGCACAAGCCTTTGGTGACCAGTAATTTAATTACTGCCTAGGTTATCATCCCATTACATCCACACAACAGATCGAATTGTGCATCCCATCCAGGGCTGATTGCTTTTATCGCTTTCAAACCGAAGCTTTGACTCTGGTCTGCGGTGCACAATGTGTATTTACTATTATCACCTTTGTTCTCTGCATTGACGTGGCCTTTATTGGGCTACAGGCAGGCGGGAGTTCTGCAGGCTCAGACAAAGCTTCAGGACAAATTTCCAGCGTTCACAGGGTCACGATTGGGGTCCTGCAGCACTCAAGTCGGCTGAGCCTTATGGGCTTTCGGTTTCATAACAGCAGGACCGCAGAATACTAATCAGTCTGCAGAGATCGTCTGATTTTAGCACCAGCCGTGCCAGCCAGCCAATATGACTTGTGCGTCATGCTTTGTTTTGATGGAAACATCTGATGTTCGTCTGATGACGCAGACATCTGAGACGTACGTCTGAGACGTAGCTAGTCAGTTATTTAGCCTGTGATTAAAACTTGCCAAACATGCAATGTGTCTGATACTGCTGTTTAAAAGCTCATAGACCTAATAGAGCTCTTAGTTACGCTTCATTTCAGCTTCATTTTAGATGCTTCTCGTAAAATTCAAAACAAGAACGACAAAGAAATAAATGAAACCGCTGACAGACTCCACAGAGCTAAATCACTGTCAAACACATAATTCTGATTATTTGCTTTCTTATGGGTCAGTCCAAAACAAACTAATATTTGATTGGATCATCAAAGCAAATTTCTCTTTGGAAACTGCAGGAATTAATCTGCCCTCCTTTCCAGTTCTTTTCTGGCTCACAGCAAAGGAGCCCTGCAGGGGTGCTGCATTGTAGCGATACAAATTTGGACGTTCACGAAGCGGCGCTTTCAGCAGGTGATTTGTCCCGCTACCCTTGCAGGGAGCCTGGAGGAGAGAAATCACAATCAGCTTCATGCCTTGCAGCCATAATAATGATATGAACCCCGGATACAAGGCCAAGACAGAAAGTTGCGCAAAGGTGGCTAGTGAGCTGGAAACGATAAATATGTAACCGCCAACCAGGTGTGAGGAGCTAGTCAAGGATAGACGGATATAATTTAAAGTAAGAAAGTTCCAATCTATAATAAGCTATCAGAGCTGAGATTCACACATTTCTTTATACGTTTCTGTGAGATGTACGCAGGAAACCTCAGTATCAGTCGTCGGGTCGCAGAAATGATTCACAGTTAATAAGCGAGTCAGGGGTGACACTGCAGAGCGCTTTACTGTACGCGCACCAGGACGAACTGCACAAAGCAGCGCAGTGGTGTCAGAAAAAGGGGAAGCGGTCTCGACATGTCTGTCTACACTGAATACACCAGCTGTTTGCGAGCTCGCGAACCGCTCGGGGCTGACAGCCTCTCCAGTCGAATCACAGCAAATAAAAACCTCACTCTGCTCGAACGCTGCGGCGTAAAAATAATAAAATGTCAAACAGGCCGGACAGCTAAGCAGTAAACAGGCGTCGAGCTGCGACACAGTTTAGCAAACAAGTCTCATTCGCCATCAGATAGGATTTCTGAGTTAATGAGATGAGCCATTTATTTTCAATACGTTCCTTCCTGCGTGAGGATTAATTATAAGCTGTGGTGAGAAGACTGGTTTTATTACACCACCCAGCAAAAGTCACAATCGAAAGCAGCAAGTCTGCCAGATCTCTGCATTTGATGTATTAAAGCTCATCTAAGCGAGGAGCCAAACATCCCACAGCAGAATTATTTGCCAATTAGAAGCAAATGATTTTTGTCATATGTTGTCCACACGGACGATTTGAAGATTATTCAAAATGTAATTTAGCAGAAGTTCTGTATGCCGATTGCTATCAAATTGGATTACCTTTTCCCAGATCTCAGAACCTGTTTTAAGGAATTTATTTCTACTTTCCCTGCATTCAGTGAAACGCAGCAGGATCTCGGTTGTGTTCTTGGAACCGAATTTCAATAGCCTGTCTCCTCAAACAATGTTCTTCCTGTCTCTCACCTCAACGGCTTGGGCCCCTGCAAAAATATGTGCAAACACTCAATTTGCTAAACAGTTGTACCACTTCAGCATGTGGTATTTTAGCACAAAAACTGTCTAAAGGCCGACTGAGATGAGATACATTTAATATGGGGAGTGGAAGCAAACTCAACATAACTCACAAAATTTTTAGTCCCATTCAAATCGATATTTTTTTGCTATATTTGCATGGCAGTAAAGATTTCAGTATCTTCTTTCACCAAACAACCTATAAAAACAACTCACAATGTTTAAATTTAGTTGCCACCTGCAATCCAGTTATTTTATGTGCTAAACAATCTGTAATAGCGGCGCACATAAGACTGAATTAGGTATAGATTGTGTGCCATTCACAAAAATTTGTGCTATTTACCTGCTGCAATTACTGCGGTCAACAGAATGCGTTTGAGAAAGAGAGGTTTGTTTTCATTTTCCATCGATCACGGCTGCAGTTACTCATCAAATGATGATCAAATGATGGAGAAAAGCTGCGCTTTCTGCATTTTAAAGAGCCTGGTCAGGTGCCTGGTTCGCAGTAATGCAGCCATGCGTTTGCATCATCATTTACAAATGGCCTGCAAGAAAACTGCAGTTATAAAATTGCAATTTGGGTGCATTTGTGCTGTTACCTGATTCAAAGTTCAAAACAAACACAACTAGCATGTGCAAATACACGCTGGTGCAGTTCATGGTGTGAATTTACCTCCATAACCATGTATGTCCTTTTTCAAACCCTCTGATTGACTAACAATTATAAATATTGTAAAAAATGCTGCGGGCAAATTCTTTGACTGTGAGTTTCTCTTCTTTTGCAGGGATACCTCAGAGCATCACTGTGGGATAACGGCGGTGATGATGTCACAGTCAGCGCAGTGTAAAAGGTTCAGCATCAAAAAGAGGCTGCATCACTCCCGCTCTAATGTTTCCTCAGCTTTTAAATGATGCAATGCTTACTTAAGCACCAGCGCAGCGTGCAGCCAGGAGACTAGGTGTGAGGGGATGACTACGTTTAATTAAAAACTCAGTTTGGAGCCCCTCAGTTCGTTTTTTTCAATTAAATTTCTCTTCAATATAGATGAGCATTCCTAAGCTACCTTCAGCTCGTAAATTTCACTATAACTGGTAATTACCTTTGATCCGCCATGCCGATTTTGCCGCAGACTCTTCCTCTGATTAATGAGATCCCCCCAAAGTCTCTTTATGACAGGGCTGTTTCATACGCACTGATGTAGCTGAGGATGCGTTACAGCCTCTGTGAAGCACAAGCAACGGTTCTGCAGAGACCTAAAGCAGACTTGTGGGTCGATAAACTGGTTAGCAATGACTTTCCTCCCTGCTTTTCTGCATTCTCCCAGCACGATGTTAACTACTGCTTACCACCCACCACTGGTACCGAGTCAACTTGCCCTTCAACTACCTGTGCAGGTGTTCACAGTCTCAGAGCCTCAGTGTTGTAGCTGAAAAATCCATAATCTTGTTTAGCCAGACCTGACAATTGGCATAAAGTCTGATCCACACTGCAAAACACTGGCCAAGATTCAGAATGGCATTTAAATCAACCATGGCTTGTTTTTTCGTGTGATGCCTAGGGTAAATGTAAAAATGACGTTATTCTGAATATAAAGCAGATTCCTACGGTGTTCCCATGAATATCACATTTATCTTTGCCATGTACCACACAAACTTGGAAAATTCAGTAACTAGTTCTTCTGGAAGCGCTCACTGAAGCAGCACAGCGCCTCGTAAACACGACTTTGTTTTTCCAATAAAAACCTGTGCACCCTGACTCTTGGAAAATGCATAGAAACCAGTGAATTGGAGCTGGCTTGGAAATTGCAATTTTGAGAAAGCTCCTGTCATTTTGAGCAGCACGCATCAGACGGTCTCTGGGCAGTTTATGAGCATCTGAAACGTTCTGATATCTGCTCTGTGGGGAATGAGGTTCAAAGGTCAGTTGAAACAGACCAGTCAATTACGGCTCCTCAAACAGTCGTGGGCTCGCATACTCTATGCGCAAAACATGATAAACAACTCGATAAACAAACCATATCAGCTTTTAAATAATTACACATTCTGCCAAATTGTACCAAACAAACCTGCCTGTGCAAATGCTACAGCAACTTTACAAAAACATGACGTTTCTTAAGCAGAATCAGGTGGGAATTCTGATAAGTGGCAGCAAAATGTCTTTCACCTAATCAAACACTTTGATTGACCACTTGTGCTCCTGAGTTTTTCTCCTCTCAGGGCATTTAAGCTTTGAAGGATTGTGATGGAACTCGTCCCGCCTGGACTCGACTTTCAGGCAAGATTGGTTCACAGTAGAGTGACTTTACCTCAGGGGAACCACACGATTGCACTTAGTTAGCAAAATCTGTGCAGATAAGGCTGTCGTTGTCAATGGCAGGGAAAAGTTGCAGATAAAACCAGAATATGTATTACAAAGAACCTTTGTTTCTGGTAACCTTTTGTAGGGGGGATCATGGTTTCATGAAAGACTAGAAACACAAACTCCTGTACAGTGATTCAATTAAAAGGATCCAACACGAGTAAAAATTGCTCTGGTGAGTTAATAACAAACACACTCACTAGTTAAACTCTGCTAAGTCACATGAGCAAGTCAAACAGATAAACAAACATATTAACCATCTACTTAAGATAATGTCTGTGCATCCTATATCAATTATAAAAAGTAAAACAATGAGCCCCTGCACAGATAGATAAAGGATGAGACAACTTGGTACTGGTGGACAGAAATGATCATTGCTAACCAGTTTATCAAACCAACAACCTGCTTAGGCCTCAGTAAAATCTTCACAAGGGACTCTTACACATCCTCAGCTACATTAGAGCCAAATATATTAAATAATAGCCAATATAAAAATAACTGTAGTATAGTTAAAAAACATGGTGTTAAGAAATATTTATGGCTAGTAAATTGTCTCTGTTTGTGTGTGTTGATGTTCAGGGCCTGTCTGTTTTACTCCAGCTCCAGTCGTTGCTGTGTTGTGCTATGAGGTGACCTTGTATTGAATGCGAGTCTGGGCAACTGGCAACTATTTTCTCCCTCTCTCTCCCTCGCTTGCTCTCTCCCTCCCTCCCTCTCTCTCTCCTCCCAGAACCTCAATCCACATTAATCCATCAGGGTTATCAGAACTCCACTCCCTAATTAGGAGGCCGGGGAACTGGGCGGCGGGCATTGCTGTACTCCTCCCTCCCCTCCTGACTTCATTTAAAAAAACACTAAAAACAGCAACGGCGGCTGGTGCAGCGTTAACACGGCAAGGTCGAGAGATATCAGTCTTGGGTTGTTGTCAGAATGCGCCAACACGACAAGTGAGCGCTGCATCGCAATGACCCATTTTACCGGCTGGAGGAGGAGAGATTTTCACTTACAAAACCCTTTTAAATCTTTAACCACAACCAGGTTTGACATGCCGTGCAGCTCTTTCTCAGTCCAGCATCGCAGCGCTGGCTGTCACCGAAAAAAGATGCTCATATCGACAGGAGGTTAACGAGTTTTCCACTAGAAAAGACATTTGAGCCGTAATGTTCACATTATAAATAAAACCAATGATTAACTCTGTTGCCATGGGCATATTATTCAGATCAACTCATCTAATGGCTCCACTATTTATGAAATTCATTTTATTCCCATGATCATTTAAATCGCTTCAGGTGATTTATGGATACGTTTGGTAATTACTGAAGCCAAGAACATGCAATGTGATGATGGTTTATAGCATGTTTACATGTACGTATGAGAAAAACATCTTGTCAAGCTACAATATACTAAAACAATTATAAAAAAAACAATGGGGCAATGTTTCTAAATGTATCAAATATTACTACTTCATTTTGCAATTACAGCATTTATCTGACACCAAAGTGCATTTAACATAAAAAATATCCAAAATTAATTCTATACTAAATACTTGAAAACATAAATGCAGTAAAATTCTGTTGTTGATCAAAAAAGCAACACTGGGATCAAAACGAAGCGCTTTAACTTTTAAATGTTTTTTACATGAACCACGCAAACAACTAGGATCAAATTCAATTAAGATTCAGTTGTTTGCAAATCATTATTTTTGACCTTTCTGCAAAACACAAACCTCACATTTTAAGTTAGTAGCATTGCTGGTTATTCTCAAACACTGATATATAGCTCAAAAACCCACATGTGCTGCTGTGAAGCAAATTCTGCATGATACCAACCCCTGCATGGACCCCATAACAGCGACTTTCTGGCCCTTTTCCCAAATGCTGTCACTGTTTTTCTTCCATCAATGGCTCCAGCCTCTGTATTAATTGCCTGGTTAATTAAGGAACTTAGAGCTATCGGAAAAGCTTCTGTAAGAGAGAGCCCGTGTCCTGAGGGAGAGATGACTCCAACCGAATGAATAAAGATGAGGAGGGCTAAACGAGACATTGGTGAGAAATACTGAGTCAGAACAGGATTGCAACACAAGATGAAATCTGCCCTTGTGTTGTGATGAGGAAATATTTTTGCACAGCCAAAGACGACAGGTGAGGAAAAACACAGAGAGAGAGAGAGAGAGAGAGAGAGAGAGAGGAACACGTTTTACTTGCATGTACAGCCAATCCCTATCATGTTAGATTCCAACCCTGCTTTTGTCTCTTCCTGATCACATGTTGTAAAACTACAGTCAGACCTGTATATAAATATATAAACATACATACACACATACACAGTTAACCAACCAGTGTAGAGGAAGATTACAATCAGGAAAATAAGTTTTAGTCTGATCTGCAAATATAATATGCAATTTGAGAACCCAGACTATAGCACCTAAACTGCCTGCATTTACTTTACTAAAAAAGACATTTCCAGGATATTCTTCATAATATATTTTACCATTTAAATTTCCACAGGAGGAAAGTCGATTTGAAATAAACTGCCCCTGTAACACATTAAACAATCAGATCATGTATAAATCTGGGTTCAAATATACAATTTAGCTCTATGTGCCACAGCCATATGCGGCTGACAGAGAGCGTGAGATGAAAGACAGTCTGGCTGAAGAGTTTGGGTATGTTTTCTCATTAATGGTTCTCTGCAGCTAACGCCGTCTCTGTACCCTCGTTCACCATGTGTCCCAGCCATCTGCAGTCCTTGCTTTCACTGCCTTTTTAAAAGCCCCAATGCCAATCTGAGTGGTAAGCAGATGATGAACACTGAGCACAGAGACGGATGCCAAAAACAATGTGTGGAGAGGGAGATATCGCGGGGCCGCGGGCATCAAGGAAGCCCCCACACTGCTTCTGGAAGCAACCGTGTCATTAAGTTCATTCGCAGCCGAGCTGGTGTTTTATAAACATGTTCAGATCACGCCACACTCTTATTTGTAGCTGAAGAAATGCTAATGCGGTTAATGATGCTAACGTTCAGATGCTTCCCAGCTAACAGGAAACGTTCCCAGAATTTTTGCTCTGTCAAAGTTAGCGAACTTTGTCATAATTTCAAACATTATTTCTGTTAAACATCATATAGTACAAGTTATTTCTAAGATAAGACATAAAATGTTTTGATGTTGCTAAACAGGATTAACATTAATACAATGTCTAAAAACTAAACTAAAACAACTAAAAACAACTAAAACTACTGGACCTTTTTAACATTCTTTGAACTTTCAAAATACCATTTAACACTTTTGTTACTAATAGGACAAAATGAAATGTTCTTCCAACATAAAATAGTTAACTGGGATTTGGGAACTGACTGACATAAGAACTCAGACACACTGGAAAAGGATCTGTGCTGTTTCCTGGTGTGAGATCTGATGATTTTTAAAGTTTGATGCCTTGTAAAACTTGAGTATTGAATGCCCTCCGAGCGTGAAAACAGCAATAAAAACAGGAAAGTGGGTATTCAAACAGGAAAAAAGCATTCATAGTTATTAAAGCAGCAGTCAATTCTCAATGCTGGTTTAAATAAGTGGAGGAACTTCATAAATAGATCATATGAAGGGAAATAATGAAGAAATTGCCTCAGGTATTGTTATTTTGTGCAGGCAGACTGATCAAAAGAGATCACAGGAAGAAATCTCTGCTCTTACCTCTTAACAGCCAATGTGTGTTCACTTCCTGTGATGAAGTCACAAGGCTTCAGCACAGAGGCTAATGTAAGCTGTCCATCTCCATAGCCACAGAGCTCCATATACCTGTATTATTGTTAGCACTGAATGAGTTGTGTGGGAGGGACAGGGTGTGAAGAATAGGCACTACACTAAACAAAAAGAAAAAATGGACGAGAGAAAAATCTGTGGGTGTTTCAATTCAACCAAATCTGCCTGAATCAAAAGGGCTGATTTAACTTCCCACAAAAAGTTTATTTTGTGAAAATATTTTGTGTGGGCTCACGTTTATTCCTAACAGTACTTTAAGAGTTTCAATCATGTTACAGCTGAATAGGCAGCGGGTCACCCACAGCGCCCCCGGAGGCCGTTACGTTATCAACAGCTAATATTCTCAGGAAACGGCACACAAACAACATAATCATGTTTTCTTTTCTAGAAGGTTCCTTTGTTTTTCCAAGAACTGAAGCAGCAGATGGGAAGATGGATGGTCTGTTGAGACAGCACAAAGTAACGTTTCCTCTAATGTTCAAATAATTGTGGATATTAAAGAGAGAGGAAAATGCCAGCTCAGCCTGGAGAGGGCAGGCGAAAGAATTGAGAGAGGCAATAATG
Organism: Yasuhikotakia modesta; assembly: GCA_036877545.1. Classification (NCBI taxonomy): domain Eukaryota; kingdom Metazoa; phylum Chordata; class Actinopteri; order Cypriniformes; family Botiidae; genus Yasuhikotakia; species Yasuhikotakia modesta. The sequence continues at coordinate 80,954 of JBAJNP010000463.1, read as the reverse complement.
CAATAAAGGGTCGGCCATGGTGGAAGGGAGATTTCATTAAAAACAATAATGGTCACGACTGACTGGACCAAATGCCTGCGGACAGGTTGTTCCTCTACAAATATGGCCTCATGGTCCTTACCTTCAGAATGCAGCCTGGGCAGTTTTTTCTTTCACCCATTTTTCTTTTTTCTTGGGTGATGAATGAGTGCAAGCGATTTTGGCAAACTCACCTGAACGGCCAAGCCTAAAGTGACTACAACATTACTCAAAAGATCCGTACGAGACTTTTGTGCAAAGAGAACCAGAGAAAAACCGGCTACGTGGTTTCAGCCGGAAAGGGGATTTAACGACAATGATGGCGATTAAATCGTTGGAGTCTCTGCACTGTTGGTTCTCCTGAAAGGTTCTGATCCACTTTCCCAAAGGTTCTGGCCTTGTTTTTTTATTAACCAATAGATTTGAATCAAATCTCTTTCTAAAATCATGTTTGGTCACTTATAATGAATTGCAGGTAGTATTTTGGCAAAGAACATACTTAAGCTACATACTTGACAAAAATCTGTGTACAGGAACACAAGTCATAAATAATTTGCTCTATTTTCCCTGAAAAGACTGTGGATTTTATATGCTAAAAACATCTCTGATAAAAGTGATTCTACATGTAGGATGCAGAACACAAATATATTCTGTCGATGGCCTCAAAACTACAGCCAAAAACCTAAATTATTCCATTCATGCAGTTATTGGACAGAATAAGGTATTTATGGCACAAATTATCAGCACAAGCAAAGATAAACAAGCATAAAAACATGATTTTACTATTTAAATGCAGCTAAAATGGACTAAATGGACAACTCGCCACCTTTCTACAAAAACAGAAAATGTGCCAATTTGTATGTTTAAATGTCAACATTTCAGTGACATTAAGAATTGATATTTTTACACAGAATAGCTAACATGTTTACACCTAGAGTTAGAGTGCTTTTAAAAAGGCCAACTTAAAAAGTGTGGATCACAGAGTGCACTATTCCCGCGGCATAAAACCTGTTTCAAATTCAATTATTCCTCTGCGCTTTGAAGAAACTTGTCTTTTCAGAGAAAAAAGAAAAAAATAAGAGCTGGAAAATTCAAAAGTATTCCATAACCCATTTAGTCAGTTTGGACACAAATAATCATAAAAATATTCCAGTAACGCTCCCTGGACAGTGTTTTTAGCCAAAACTTGCCAAATTTTTAGACTTGATATAATTTTACAGCAATCTGTGCTATTGGCTTGGCCTCCATTTGGTGTTGTGTTACAGTAAAACAGTCTTCCTGGAACACTCTCCATATACAGTAACTCTTCAATGAGAGCTAAAGCCATGGTAACAGTGAGCTATGCGCTTCCTTTGTGCGCTTTCATAGCACACAGCCGTATTCAGACAATGTGTTTGGAACAGTGTTTTTAAAGTACTTAGGAAAATAAATGTTCTCTACTTCTCCTACACACACACAAAAAGCCTTTAGTCACACTGGCACAGGCAGCCCCCTCAAATTCCTCAATAGGATGAAAAGAACTGATTATTGCTGGCACCGACTTCATGGTTGTCTTGCCACTTTCATCTTGATAAGTAATTTCAGCCCGATCTCAATATATATTTCCAAAGCACACTTATGATAATAATCCCTCTGAGGCGGTCTAATTTACACATTTAATACTTGACTAGTCTTACCATGTACAGGCGATACAGTGGTCTAATGTCTAAGCCCCGCTGAAACCACACACACTCTAACACTGACAGAAACATCATTTGTTGCCGTTAATGACTGTTGTAAAACAATCACAGCAAACTTCCTTTCAATCAGTTTAAAGTTTCCCATGATGAGAATCTCTGAAGGTGAAAATGACTGTTGCAAATTAGTTTGATAAAACAGTCTCCCGCAGATTTTTGTCAAGGAAGGTTTAGGGTTTGTACAAATCTCTGCCGAGAGCATCCTTGGTGTTTTTTCACTGCACAGGTAATAATTTTTAACACTTGCTTCTGTTTGTAAAAACAGGCAAAATCATGTTCTACAATAATCCACTTACTGTATATTTAAGAATATTGTTCCAGCGCTACTGTATAATGTACCTGTAATGTCATGTTGCTTTAGATTCAAAACGGTGTATATTTAACTTCCATTATGAAACTTGATTTGTGCCTGTTTCTACAAACTGAGAGTTGAACTTGTTCTGAATGCAGAATATAAGTGCATGCCATAATCTGTAAAACATCATTGCTGCAAGTGTTTTAAGAGTAACATGAAAAATGAAGAAGTAAAAAGCTATTTTGCTTATTTATAAATCTGTGATGTCTTATGCCTTTTACAATCATGCCATATGAAAATGTATATGGCACATATAGGACATGTATATGGCACAATATACACATGTATATTGTTGAGATATTAAACAGTAAAACATTAGTGCAAACATAAAGAGAACATGTGTTTTCACTCATATACTCAAATACAAATATATGCACAAATAAACTGTTGAGGTTCGCATTTAGGTTGCTGACAGAAATGCGAGTCACATATTTATTACCAAATCAAAATGACCCATTTGCATAATTTAGAAATACGTTGCACATATGTGCAAGTAGGTGACACATATATATCTGTGATATCCATACATTAGCATACATGATACATGCTTCACATGCCTTGAATTTCCATTTGCCAGATTTATGTATGGCCTTCACAGGGGTAGCGTCAGAGCATTTAACATGTACAACACCACTGTTAAGCACCACAGAATCACCTCCGTACATCACTAACACCCTTCTACTGTCATTGCTTTTATGTGACGCGGTAGAGAGATTTATCCCCCTCATTCCCAGCATCATTTTAGCTATCAGGCCGCTGTGTAATTCCTTCTAAACAAGATCCAATCAATGGCACATAAGTTATCTCTCTCATTGGCACGGACATCAGTTAGCGCCTCCGTTTCAACACCGCGCCAGCCTTCTCTCCATCACTGAAGCACATGATGAATCGAGACCTGTTGCCTCCCTTCCCCAAGCGTAGCCCCATGTTCTGAGCACCCGGCCTTGTTGCCAGCCCTGGTTTTGCACTGATCTCTGCCACCCCCTCTCAATGAAGTAAAGCAGACCTTTGAGAGATTGTAGCATGGTTACAGAGTGCCAGTCGCACGTGGCAAATATGCCCTGCTGAGGGAAGAACTGAATCGCATTGCTTTTCTTCTTAAGCCATGACTGTGGTATCAGCGAGCGCAGAGTCTGCCTGCTGCCAGGGGAGAGCACGGCTATGATATCTAATAAAGGCAAATGTTTTGAGACTCCGTTTTAAAGAAGCCATTTTTCTCTCATGCGTGTCACATCCTGCAGGGCATCTCAGCCCCGGCGCATCTGCTTTTATTTAGTCGTTTATTATTTCAATGAAGCAGCTGATGTTTGTGGAGTCCTGCAGGACACATTTTCCTGAATGTGCAGAGCTAAACGCTTAAAGACGAATATACGTCTTACCTGATTAGCGTATCCCCGTGATGCGCGTATTATGTGCGCATGCAAATTAGCTTGTGCTCTGAGCATCTATAGACACGCACACAAAGAAAAAAAACACAAAACCAAACGCTAAAATGTATTGTTAGAAGGGATTCGATAATCAATAATACGATAAAGGAACAAACTTATCTGTAATAAGATGTAAACAGTACTTAGAACTTAGTATTTAGAAAACAACCCAATATATGTAAACAATTAAAAATTTTAATAATTCACATTATTTTTATAATCAATAAAAACTTTATTCAGTTCACTTAGACTTATATAAACTGACTGAACATAAAATTCACCAGAATAAATCAGACTCACTTAAATGTTTGAAAAAATAAATAAAATTTTTCAAAATAACATTAACTTTTACTTGATGGAAATGTTACAGAAACGTTCTTTAAACCTAAAACTGTAAGCTGGGTTCTTGTTGAAAGCAGTAATTCCTTACAAGATGTTAAAAACATTTTTAACGCTACAAATTTTCTTAAGTTAATGTCACTACTTAAGGTAGTTAACTAATACTTCCCAATATTTATGCATCCATAACAAACAAGCGCCTACAAAAATGTTTTTATGCTCAAACCACCATAATCCAATGCAAGTCCATTTTATCCACAGAGATGTTTATTTAATAGCTTGTATGCGTTTCCTGTCATCAGCTAGACCGGCGTATATGCTTTCTCCTCAGATACTGCTTAGGTATTCCAAACACACAGGACAGGAAATATGCTAACAAAAGGAGATAAAGACACTTGACAGGTCTGATCTCCGTGGCTCTCCATTCTGCATTAAACATTCTCTTATCGGAACAACGCGATGGTCAAAACATATCCAAAGCTGTCAAGAAACTCTGTGCCTAATGTCAGAACAATACTGAACAAACGATGAGGTCACCGATAAATATTTGTTTCCAGACGTGACGAATTTGCATTCATTTAACTAGCAGAAACCAGCTGCCATGCGCAGAGGTCCTGACAATGCCCTCTGATACAGCCGAGAGTATCTATCTGCTGGAAAGGGTCTGAAGGACCCCGTGAAAAGAGCCTCGTGCGAGAGGAGAGATTGCACTAAAGATAAGCGCCGCTTTTTCAATGGGTTGCCCTGGAAAATCATGACAGCAAGTCTCCTTATTCAAGGAGAATACTGAATGAGGCTGAGGTCCACTTAAAATGCTGTGTTTTTCACAAACAAAATGTGTAAAGCCCATTTCTTTACGTGTTCTATGGCAAAACCGCTTTTAATCAGATGAATTGGTCTGGCACAAACACAATTAGGGCTGATGAAGGAATGAATGATCTATTACAGTAAGAGCTTTACCCTTGAACAGGTACCATTAGATAACTAAAAACAAATGCTATCATGTAAAAACAAATACTATAACATTATATACTATTTGTATTTATATAATGTGGTCACACACATACACGGATATACACACACACACAAATACACACCCATACGCATGCAAACATACACACACACGCTCAATGTTTAGTTCTTATTTTAACATTCTCCATTAAAAACCTTAAAAAAATATGTTTGTTGTAATTTAGACAAAAAATAAAGCATCAGAGATCAAGAACAGAGCATTTCATTTTTGTGAAAACCTCAAATTAAACCAAAAATAACATCTTTCTTTTGTTTTGTTTGTAGCTTGTAATTAGCCTGAGCACATTCCAACTCATACGGCCAACGAAAATTTTACTCAAGGACTCAAATCTTCCTTTTTGTCTTTATATGATCATTCAAAAGAATGATTTGAGCTTTCCAGCACCAATAACACAGAGGAGACATTACAGAAGAGCGCATTTGATTATTGCTTCATTTCCATCGACTGTAAACCTGCACACAAAACACAATGTGACGCTAAAAACAGCAACTTAGCGATCTGTCACACCACAACACCACTGACTAGAAAAGGTAGTTTTTAACTGGGAAAGCTACACAATTTTGAAAGCAGCTAAGCCACCTGTTAGCTAGGTGTTAGTTACTCCCCTACACTGTTTTTTCTGTCTGGAAACAAGTACAATTTAGCCACCTGACCTCATGAAAACACTACAGTAGCCACCAGGATCTTAAATATAATCTAGAAATAACATCCCAGAATGACAGTTCTGATAAAACGTCTAATAACCCACACAACCATATTTTAGAAGAAGAAAATAAGTGGCTGGATCAAACATTGAGGCAGAACCGGTTGGGTCAGGGTTTGGCTATAGACCTGCGGTGGTACTCTGTCATGTGCCGTACTGCGACTGCGGGCTAATGAACACCAGAAAGTTCAGGTTAATGCAATCCTTGGGGAGTAACCTGAGGGGGGGGGGACAAACCTGCTGCGTTCTACACCAACCGAGTTATTCTTGGAAGAGGAGCCAGACAAAAAGAAAGCCACGCTCTAATCCTTCAGTGTTGCAGTCTGGCCTGAAAACGGGCCACAGTTTCTGGTTGTGCATGTTCTGAACACACGACCGCATGCCCGGCGATGCCCAAAAATGGATCCTGTGGGGCGTCCGCAGAAGATCCCAAAACCTCGCCGCATGCCCGGCGATGCCCAAAAATGGATCCTGTGGGGCGTCCGCAGAAGATCCCAAAACCTCGCCATCGCAAGGCCAACCACACCGAGAACCAACCAATTACGCTTCAAGACACGTTGCCATAGTGAAAAAGCTCTGATTAGAGATCAGCAATCATGATAAAATTCTTCATCTCCCTTCGCTTTGATGGACTCATACCACAGTACGTTCCCCATGGAGACAGAATCTCCATAAAAATAATCTCCACAAGAGTCCAATTATGTACAAGTGCAAATCACAAACCCAGTACAACTCAGAGGAGTGTGCAGCGCTCGCAACGCACCAGCTTTCCGTGAGTCATGAGCCGCCTCTGGTTTAACGTTTTCTAGTGCGTCCCGGAGGCACGTGCAAAGAACAAAGTCCAACGCTGAGGAGAAACATCTAAAAGGCTATTACTCACTTCCAAAGGCAGATAAAAACATATGCTTTGCAAAAAAAACATCTGTTTGCCCGCCAGTGGCTTTCTGTGAAGCAAACATGGTGTAATTCTACCGAGAGGCTGCAGTAACGTGAAAAATTAGCGGAAGCTCTGTAAAGCTAATGCACTTTGCGTTCACCTCCATCTTTTTGTTGATTTATTCAGGTCAGGTTAGTTAGTTCAGACCTGGTTGTGGCGATCTATCACGTTAAGAACACATACATTCAGTTTATTAGGTAGACTGATGGAAGTTTTGCTAAGAAAATTCGGGTCAGATTCGCTGGTTTACTAGGTAGGTGTTTCTAAATCGGGCTGGTTAAAGATCCAGGTCACAACAAGAGCACAATCGCTTTGAATCACAGCACTGGCACAAACAGTAAACCAGCGACCGTTTTACCACAACCATTATGGTTCCCAATACAGTGAAACTTCCTGTGCAACAAAAAACATTCCTTGCTCCAAAATCTAGCATTTGTTACGTTTCCTTAATCCAATTTCAGGACTTGAAAGGTTGTGGGTTAATTTTGCAGGTCTGTCTAATTGGCTCACTGTATCGAATTAAAGCTTTAATCGGCCATGACAGCTGAGACACTTATTAAGAATAAAGCAAATTACAACAGCCAGCAATTACACTGCTGTCTTTTGTGATACAATCTATTTCATCTGCATTTCAGCCATTCAAACAACCAAAAACTGACACTCAATGTGACCGACCAATCGTGTCCCAGTCAACAAATTCAGCTTGTAAGAACATTTCCACAGCATTTTAACAAGGTAACAAAAACATTAAAATGCCTATTTTGAACATTCCAGGAACATTTAAAAATAACGTTCAAATAACCAAGTGATGAAGTCAAGACAATATCTAGAAACAAAAAGCAAAAATATCAAAATGACATTCCACCAACTACAAAAGAATAACATTTTGATATAACATTACTTTTACTAACATTACAGCAAGAAAGTTTTGATAATATTGAAAGAACATTACCCAACAGTCACATTCATTCATTTGGCAGACGCTTTAATCCACAGATCCAAAGAGTTTTATCAGTACTTGTATTCCAAGAGTTCAAACCCACAACCTTTGGGCTGCTAACGCAATGCTCTGCCAGTTGAGCTACAGGAACACAGTCTGACAACATTCACTGGTAGCTGACTTACACTTAGTCATGAAACATTGTTAGCAGAATTTGATATATAATGTAACCACATAAAGTACAGATGCCTAACTAAACGTGTTACTTTGTGAGAAATTAGCACTGTTGTGGCTTTGCTAACAAGATGCATTGTATACAGATATCCCAGCTGATACATAAACATTATATCTCTAATATTCTGTCATGTACTGAACATACTGAATAAGATTAGAACTTGGTACAACAAGTGACTAGCAAACTGCAAGTATCCATATTATTTTATGCTACATTTCGACAATGATACCAATGTTTGCTCTCAATATTGACACACAAAGTCTCTCTTATTTGTCCTGGCCTGATGCATTTCCTGTTGAAACAGAATAACAATATTTACTGGATGTTTAGAAGTATGCTAGCATAAGTAGTGCTTCAAAGCTAACCCTAACCCCTAACCCAACACCCGACTGTATTGTACTACTGAAACAGCATCTATTTTCTTTAAACTGTTTTAACAGAATGACAGCACATAAACACAAAGCCTGTAAGTCAATCTGAAATCACTGGAACGTGTTAATTATACACTGTGACTTTAGCCCTCACGCTTACAAGCGACTGTCAAAGCTTTTCTCTGTTCATGAATGCCGTACGTCTGCATGAACACCTATTCACCTCGAAAGAAAAGCTGATGTTTACCAAGGACACAAGTGTTTTATTTTTCTACTGGAATGGACGAGGCTCTGTTGGATGGTAATAATTTTCATCTTTGCTCCAGCCTCTGAAGGTTAATCGTGGAGCGAAGTCCATCAACAGTTGAGCCGACCCCATCAAGTTATTCTAGCCCACCATCGCGCGCCTCTTCCTGTTGTGATGTTATCAGGAAATGGCTCTATGCAGATGCACATATTGCGCACCCCTGCCAGACGCTTCGCAAACAAAACAACCATGAGGAAAAAAGCACAGCCGGGAACAATCTGTTTGAAGGGAAAACAAACGCCTAATATAGCCTTTCACAAACCCAAAATGGAGCCACGCTAGGAAACAGCACAACGTGTTCTGGTGAAAGGAAAAATACTTTATTCTTATTCAATATGTTAATGTATTCCTGAAATCACATTGTTCTGAGCTATGCTGAGAATCTCAGTAATTTCTCTAAGGAGCTTCCCGGGTTGTGAGCTGTGGCGTTCGATTGGGCCTATCGCTGCTCACCGTTCCATGTGCGCGAGTTCCTTTGTACGAAGACAGAAAAAATAACAAAACCAAATAAAAGCCCTAAAAGATAATATATCCACTTCTTTCCGGTTTAATATGTTTATTAATATTCAAGCACGGTTTGCTATAGGGTGCTTTTGAACTCTCAGTAAGCTCATCAAACTGTATACGGATTACAGCATATAATTCGTTTTTATGTTTTCTCTTTTATTAAAGGAATATTGCACCCATAAATGGAAGTTATGTTCTGATTTACCCACCCTCATGTTGTTTCAAACCTGTGTGACCTTCTTTTCCATACAACCCAAAAGGATGCTTTCCATTTAATGTAAGTGGATGGGGACTACAGACAGCCGCAGTCACCATTCACCATCATTATGTGGAAAAGAGTTTAAAAGTCAGAAATAACAGCGATTCTGTTTAACGCTTAAAAGAAGGTCACACAATGTTTGAATGACACAAGAGGAAGCAAATGATGACAGAATTTTTATTTTGGGGCGTAAAACACCTTTAAATCAGCTCACCCGACGAAATTCATCACACGCTGATCGTTGCTGTGTTTTTACATGTGGCAAATTGTATTCACGATCACACCAGCTGCAGCCGACGCAATTGCTCTTTCATCAGTCTGAGATGATGAAATGTTTTATCATTTCTCTTCATAGGAAACAATGAGAAACAGAAAGCGCTCACAGGCATCGCTGCTGTTGACTGTGCATGTTTGATTGTTTCTTCTCAAGGACGTACAGAGAGCCTCGCTGCTATAAATATGCAATACCTCCTCAGGCCGGAGAAAGAGAGAGAGAGAGAGAGAGAGAAAGAGAGAGAGACAGAGCTTTTTGATATTCATGGACATTCAAGTCCTCTTGAAGGATATGCATCTTTGCAGGAATCAAAATGATCCACTCAACGAGCGAAAATTATACCCCTCACATGCCATTTGGCTTCCTCAAATTACTGGGAGAAACATACCTCCACTCAAACTAAAAGGCTGGGCAGGGACATGTAATTGCACAAGTACAGGCTTTCCACAGAAGTGTTTGTCTCAGTATTTGTTGAACGCTTGGTGATTTTGGGGCAAAACTTAAATTGGTAGGGTCAGAAGTTGGAATGTGGTTGAATACACACCAGTAATTAGACACTTCTAGCCCTGCTTGGATAATATTTCAGAAAATACATTGTGGATGTTTTTCCTGTTTGAAAGACAAAGTAAAAAATGAGAAAGACTGTTTGGTTTGATTCAAATATGTTCACACTCAAACCGTTTTATATAAGAAGACCAGAGACGTATTGTCAGAAAAAGCAACAGAAACGGACCTGCTAAAAAATGGCCCTGATTGGCTGATTACTCTGTTAATGCGATTACATCTACCAATCACTTTTCTGCATGAATCTATATAAATGGGTCAAATGGATAAACACAAAATACACTAAATGACACTAAACACAAAGTAATCAAATCGGCCAATAGAAATTCACCATTGTCGTTCATGGCAGAACTAAAACGAACACAAAAGTTTTCATGAACTCAGTTCACTTACATTAAAAGTTAATATAAAAATCAAAGGTACTAAGAACATACAAACAATTAGTGGGTAACATGAATACACAAAAGGTAATTTTAAAGTTACTAATTTCCAGCTATGTAAACAAATGATTTTTACAAAGTGCATAAACTATGTTTGATAAGCACACAAAAATATCACAGTATTTGATTCTTGTAGATACTGTACAAAAAAAAATTAGGCTTAATCTGTAAAAACTAAGCAAACAGCAAAAAGAACTTCACACTGGACAGAAAAACTGTTTCCTAAATCCACAGTATGGCACAACACAAGACATCTAATCCGTTCTCTCTGTAAATGTTTTTTGCATTTTTTATTTGGAGGACAGGATAATTTATTCATGCAGTGGACACAGACGTTTCTTCTGTTTCTGTGATGCATGGGCTTTTCTGCAGCGTCATTTTGCAGCTAATGTTTCCTTTTTCTCATTTTCCAAGTTTGAGAAACCGTCTCCGTTCAATTCTACTGACATGCCGAGCATCAGTCATCGCCTGGCAGCGACTTATTTACTGTCGTTTGGATGAATGCTGGGTTTCAGAGAGATGAACAATGTCTAGACCAAAGCGGGGCACCCCCAAACCAGAGACCAAATGAGCACATCTGTTAATACAGAGCTCATTGTGTCCAATTACTCAACTTCTGCTGTTCCTTAGAAATATGGCCAGAAAAGAACAAAATCTCTCTTCCAAATCTCCCTCTCTCTCTTTGCTCTCTGCGTTTTCTTTTAGATTAATTAGTATTTGCTCTTTTCCTTCCCTGCAAATCCTGCGACTGGGGAGGATTAATTAGCAGCTCTGTGTTTTCTTATGTTACGCCATTATCAAAATAAAAATCCACACAGGCTTGTACATAAGCGTTATATGAAGGAATCAATCTACAGGTTGGAAATCACCTGGCCCTAAAGACTAAGACTAAACCCAGTGTAATCCATTATAAACATGCTGTGCAAATGGCTCTCTTTGTATTCCCAGCTAACAATTTAAGGCTGTAAGAACATTGACTAATATTTTATTAAGTAACAAATACATGAAAAATGTTATTTTGTTCTAGAAACTTCACCCATTTTTAACTTTAGTGTTTGGGTATAAAAATATTAATCAACCCTTTATAAGTCTGCAACTTTATAAAAACATCCCACTAACAATTTAAGAATATCGTTTTTGACAATCTATGATGTATAACGCTAAGAAACATTCTACTAACAATACTGCATTTTTTCTCAATGCAAAACTGTACTGAAACATGTTAACACAAGAGATTAGTAAATCTAGCTTTAATATGGTACATATCAGCTACAGATATATATTACAAATGCAAAACAAAACAGCTAATAAATGTTAACAATGTCTGCAAGCCAATCACAGCATTTCCTGTCTGGAGCGTCAGTTAGATGATGACTGGACAAAATAACTCAAAACCAAAACTGTCAGCAAAGCACCTCTTCAGCTGTGCTGAAAACAAACAGCTAGCGGGTGGAGAAATGACTGCTCTTTAATGGGATTACATCAGTGATTTTTCTCCCTGACAGCATAATGCCAAAACAATTTCTGAATTGGGGAAAAAGGTAATAGAGAACATGCTGCAATATTAAAAAAATAGATGCACTCACAGTCATACTGGAAAATGTCATGTTAATGTGATGATTCTGTTTTAAAAGCCTCACCCACCGAGCTCCTTCCCATCCTGCGCTGTTCTTATTTCTCTAACTCAATTCACAATGAGGAAATCGAATTAAAAGCCATTCAGCCTGTCACAAGATGGATTCTGGCTCTCGCTTTCTTTCGGAGTGCAAAATAACAAAATCAAACAAATGTTTTGATGGATGATTCCGACATCCCGGTGATGTGGAGGGCATGGAATCGTGGGAAGCTTTGTACATGTACCACGTTTTGGGATTATTACCTTATTTTCCTGCTGCGTTGCGGATGTAAGCTACAAGACATCTGTGGGACTTAATTTTCCCTCACATGCTAAAATCTGATTTGAATGCAGCGTGGGACTAAAACAGCTCATCGGTTCACCTCTCGCTCCTCCAGAAGCGTGGAAGATACACCACAGGGCAAATGTGGAGCCGGTGTTGGTCCAACCTGCATGATCAGCATATTAGAAAGAGCAATCGCCACTAATAAAAATATCCTCACCTGTTGAACTTGGTGTCATTACTGGTATTATTAGAACAATGTTTGTAAAGTCCAACAAGCTGCTGGCCAATAGCGACCCTTAAATCCACACCTCAGCCAATCAGATCCAAACCCCTTCATTGCCCCTGGTGAGCATTAGTATGCATGAGTTTTAAATCTTGAGCAAGTGTGAGCATATATACATGTACATACATAGACTGTAAATTGGCATAAACTCTACTTTTGGCTGGTGCCTCGTTTCACCAAGTCATAAAGGTGCTTCCCTCCCCTTCCAAAACAAAAAAATCACCCTTAAAAAGATTTACTGTGGCCCAAAGTCAGTTTATCTCATATAAAAGAATTCATATTCCTACTTGACCATGAGATACAACCGCAGAGCACAACAGAGGGAAAAACAACAAACAACGCCTGAAGAAACAATGGCGCGCTCTCGTCCGCCCCCTTCGCTAATGTGCAACGATGCTAAACAAAAAAGCAAGCCCTCGCTGTGAAAATTTGAAAGAGAAAGATATTGTGTCGTTCTGTTTTCTTTATTGTGTGGGATGGAAGCCTGATAAAAACGTTGTTCAGTATTTCTTCTGAAAACAAAGCTAATTTACATCTGAATGGATGAGGAGCGACTGTGCCCCAGCAGAGGCTAACAGGACACATACAAGTTATTCTGCCTTGGTCATATAGTTATTAATGTGTCTCATTTTGATGTAATTTGTTACGTGAGGATTTTTAAAAGAAGAAAATCATGATAATGAACAATATTGCTGTGAGGTAATCAGTTTGTTGCCATACTATTAAAAAACAGGAAAAAAAATTTGTGTCGTAAACCCTAAAAACAAGCATTCGCTAGTAATGGTGTTTTTTTCAGAGAGATGTCTCAGGGCGTGGGACATTGCGGCTGTGCTTTCTGATAGCCTCACATACTCCCTCAGCCACTTCCCAATCTTTGCAATTTCCGAAAAGGCAACTTCCTGTAATATGTTGCTGAAAAATCGACAACAGTTGAATCTACAGCACACAAGACACACCGTTCCAGTGACATATAGAGATGTGGCCCTGAGGCTATAGACTCTTTAATAAGGCTGGTGGGTGCAGTTGGGTCCCCCAAGGCAGTGAGCAGTTTGGCAGCTTTCTCAATTTGCCACAGTCTCTGACCTTGCCGCCCATCTAAAAGCGTTCCTCTACTATAACATACCCTGCCTCCATTCGGACACTCGCCTACTGGGCAAAGGTATGTACATGTTTGCGTTGCGGTGGTTAAGGGGAACTCAGATGCGAATGGCCCCCCTCTCTGTACTGTCTGCCTGTCACAAACATTGACACTTTAATCACCTGTCGCCTGTGCAGCTGGTTTCACTACGTCAAGCAGAAAGACAGGCTGACAACACCGTGCTGGACGCTCAAGGCAGGTTTGGAGAGGCTTCTCTGCGTCTGTGACAAAATGACACCAGACATGTCACCAACCAGGACAGGGCCTTCATGTCACCTGTCAAGAAACCCTCTTCTCACCTTCCTCTAGGATTCAACGTGACCTTGATGCCTAGAATCGCCTGGAACCTCCCACAAGCATCAAAGCAAAATAAGTGGAGTTCTTGTAAAGATGTGTCGACTGTTCTCCAAACTTTAAAAGAAACAGACAAGACGCAACCCAAGCTATAATCATTGATTCACGGTTGAGCAGTGTCGTCTCCAGAGATGACAGCCATTCCTACGCTTGTGTGTCGAATGAGGTGCGTTTTATAGTCACGCGTGGAACTAAAAGGAAAGCAGAGATGAATTTTGACATCGCTGCCTTCAGGCTACACTGCTCACTTCAACCTCACCAGAACCTCTTTTGCTCAGAGATGAACCTTCAAACTTTTGGAGGCAATGAAAAATGACAAAATCACACTTCAAGTTTAAAGCACGCTCATATCGGTTAGCAGCACCAAATCTATTCAACGCCTAAAGGGCAACTTTCTGTAGATTTCTGAGCGAACATTAAGACAAAACACTTACACGATTTCATGTTCAAACATAATAACGCTTGCTGAGATGAGATCACACAGGTGAAGTCGTGCCTTCAGGTGTAGCTTCTGACCAGCTGCGTGACCTTCGCCAAATTGGCCTCAATCCATTTTAAGTCAATTTGCTCCAGCAATACAAACTAATGCGGCCGCAGACGCCGGTTTGTAATACAGGCCTATTTAGTTATTTCCCTCCCGTCCTTCCTTTAAAGAGATAAAAAAGAATTCAATTTGCGACTGGCCCTGCCGGCTCTCTCCGACTGTGTTTGCAAAGTTAATGCAAGAGTCATTCTCCCCGGGGTCAGCAGGAGGAATATGGCGCTCACTGGAAAAACAGAGGGAACAATGCCTTTGAAGATGGCCACAGCGCTCTGGGGACTCAAGCAAATGGAAAAATAAAATTAAACTATAACATCCTCTGTTCCGAGCCCTGCCTCCAGCTGCCTGGCTCTGTTTTCTAGCATTTTGTTCCAAGAAACATCGTAACAATCTTTACTTATGAAACTCACCGATACAGAGAGAGAGGGATAAGATTTGATGTTGCACTTTCATACTGCAAAGAACCTAACAGAGTGATGAAAATGTTTTAAATGTTTCATCTATAATTCCTCAGCGGTATTAGAAATAACATCATCGTTGCCATGCAGTTAGAATACGGAGCTAAACAATGCAGATTTAAAAGGGAGTTTTACATACAAAAACTTGTATTCAATGAACAGTTTCAATGAAAAATTTGTAATGGCAACAGATTTCAGAGACTGAGGAAGCCCTAGCAATGAAAAACCAACCATTCACAGAAAATAGATAAAAAAATACTGTAAGTTACGTAATGAAAAAGAATACATAGACAGTTTCATATTTTCCTGTAACCTTGATGGCTGAAATGTGAAATAATGTTATTGGTTGCCATCTAAACTGTTTGGATACAGCCATAAAGAATTTAATGTTTTCAAAAGGTTGGAGTTTCCAAAACTTAAAATTGTTTACTAATAAAATATTATAGAACAATATTCAGGGCGGGAGAATAATTTTAAAAAGGGCAAACAATATGCAGCAAAATTAATAAATGAAAAATGTGTAGCACAATACAAACAAGAGCAAATATATTTCCATTAGGTTCACGCTTCTCGCTTTCTCATGAATAGTGCAAAAAAACATTCACGCCTCTTTCTGACTTATCAAGGATATAAATCATACATTGAGCTGAATGTTCCCATTTAAAATACAAACATCTTGTAAATTTACAAAGACTGTAAAACAATGTAACATTTAAAACATTTGTCATTCATTAAAAACAGAAACTAAAGCATGAAATCACATCCTGTCACCAACATTTGCTGCAAACATTCATCTGAACCCTCAGGCTCATTTTGGCCCCTCATGCTCAGTCATTAAACAGATAAGCATGCAGTCATATTGATGAACTGATTGGGCAATTTCTCATGACTGAACTGCTCTAAGCATCTATCTGTCTCAGCGCGAGAATCCTGTGATGTGACTATAAGCATCGAGGGGGGCTTAACATTAGCAAATGGCCCTCATTCTTAAATTAACAGCCACCAGCCTCCCGCTACTTGTCTGTCAATAAGCCATCTTTCTTTAAGACTTCCTATCCATACAGATGTAGGCAGAAACCGTGAGGAAGCGATAGAGAGACAGTGAGTGTAAAGGAGTGAGAGAGAGAGTGATAACAAGCTATTTATCTGAAAGCTGTCGGCCGCCTTCACCTCCGTTTAAAGTAAACAGGTTGCGTTAATGGCTCTGTCACACAAATGCACTGATAGAACATTGTGGGAAAATGACGACCATCACAATAATCGCCGTCCAATTCACACCGGCTTTTAGCGTTCCAAAACTCGCATGACAAATTGGCTATTACTAAATTTCTGCGAAACGATCCAGCAGGGAAAAAAAACTGCATGATGCGATCGTCTCCATAACAGTTATTAGAGAATATCTACTCACGTTATTAAGACAAAACAGACCGAAACGCACGACACTATTTCTTCTTTATGTTTTTTTTTTTTTTAAGGTTGTTGTATGCTGATCATAAAAGCCAATTTGAGGCCCCAAGGTGAGAAATGAGAGAAACAGAGATATTATGCTGTAATAAAAAAATATTCTAGTTTGTTGCTTTGCCTCACCAGAACATTAAACACCAGCCTGAGATGTTTCTCACGCCGCATTTCCAATGGAAATTGAATGACAGGCTAGTGTTTATATTTCTATTTGACGCTTCAGTTAACTGTAGATTTTGATCAAGCGCACTTTTGAAGCTTGAAGGATAAAAAGACGTGTTGGAAGAATCGTGCGTTTCGATAAAGCACCGGTCCCAATGTCACACATAAAGGCGCCGTTTAACGTGTGTGTCAATGCGTCGGCAATTATTTGAAACGGTGGAAGAATGAGATTCTGACATTGCGAGTTCTGTGACGCTTCAAAAGGACAAATTGTTCATTTCGATTCCCTCCGCGCCGATCAAACGACGCTAGACAGCGATGACGACTCGCCGCCACTTTCTCGTTTACCTACTCAAATTGTCGCACATAACAAAGTAACAGTCACAGTCGTACACAACCTGTGCATAAGACTTTTTACACTCACTTGCAATATATTTTGTAATTTAAGCAGAATGGAGAGTAGCAGGGATAAGAACTGTCATCTACAGCTACAACATCATCACTGACTAGTAAAACATACAATGTGTTACAAACCTTAAAGAAATAATGGAGACAGAACATGCCAAACACCCAAAAAAACACCAAACAACAGCATACAACAAACCGTCCCAAAGACATTTTCTATTTTAAATTGAAAGAAAGTAATCCAGCCGGGCCTCATTTAAACCCAGCCCATGTTATGACAAAAATGTTATGACAACGGCTAAATGTTATGTTTATGATCCGAGCTGGTAACCAAAGGTTGTGGGTTTAAACTCTAGAAATAAATCTACCATTGCCAATTTCTTCTACAGCAAATTGGGGTTAAGTACTTTGTTCATTAATGTCACAGAAGTAGTTTAAGTCACTATGGATACTAAACAGCTGCAAAATTACAAACAAGCAACTATTGGTATTTCCAGAACCAAATGAGAATATAACTTATAATAGCCGTTACCCTCACATGCAGTTTAGCACCATAACAAACAACCTCATAATCTGAAACTACATAATGGGTTAAGTGGCAACTATCTACCCAGCTAACAGGAAACGTTCTCAAAACATAATGTCTAATGCTATACAAGCGTTTCTTCAAAGATAAAACAGTGAGCGTTGCAGTTACATTATTAGCAAAACGTTTTTAGAATCTAAATAGAAAAAATGTATACTACTCAAACATTTTCCAACGTCAATCAGAGCTCATGTAAACATTTAAAATAACACGTTTACTGTTTTTGTTACTTCATAGCACCGCTATGCAAATATTGTTAGGTGCTATGCACACCTAACCCTCAACACTTTGTTGATAAGTTATCGCAGATGGTAGTAATGGGTGTTTGACCCAGCGAGGCGAGCGCTGTTTATCTCTGCATGCACGTCCTTTGTTTAAATGCTGATGTGACTGTGGATTGCTGCACGGCCACATCATTAATGATCCAGTAGCCAAGGTCAAACGAAGGTGCGAGAATCACGGACAAATATTTTCTGCAGAGAAGAGTCAAGTGGACATAAACATACACAACTCCAGTCCAGTTCCACAAGCTCGGGATCCGAGCTGGACTGAAGGAGGAGGGGCATGAAACACAGATGCCAATGTTATATTTGCTATGTGATTTCCCAGACAGAGCGGAGAGTCCCAGGCACAAAAACATGAACAACCAAAAGCAAACATTGCTCAGAGAATACTGCTCTTGTTGACATTTACGACATATTGCTCAGTCAAAAAAAATGCTTTTTACAAACTATATTTCATTACTAAAGGTAAAATGCTTTTTATTCAATCTTTTATCTGTGATATTCAAAATTTGAATTCCCCTGCATGCACCTGTTATCACACCAATAAATACATACACGTCGATAAAATATGCAATATTACATTTGAGCGTCTAACTACTGACTATTCTAACTAGTACATTTACATCAGTTTCTTATATAAAAAAGAACTTGTTTGAAACTCTGACACAACTTCTCTTCACAAAGTCTCAACTTGCTCTCCATTTAATCTCATGGCTGCCTAGGATCAACAATTGAGATATTTTTTCTTGCGGGCAGCAGGCTGTGTTTTTTCTGAGCCAAAGAGGAGACCATCTGAGCTCCTGCAGGGAGACAGTACCTGTCACTCTGCCATAAATATTAATATTAATTAATTTCCCGCTCCCGTCTGGGCCAAAGGCTGGGATAGATTTATAGCAGGCGGAGGCTGTTCAAGTGGTCATATGTCACATTATCTGAGGTAAAATCTGAGGAAGGAAGAGCCATCCGACACAATCCATATTTATAAGATAATGTTTCCGCCCTCAGCCGGCCCTTTAAGAGCCTGTCTGTCAGGCACAAATTTTAAAACCCATCATCTAAAAATCACAGAGGATGATAAACCAGCGCAAACATGGAAAATACAAAACACAAGAATACAAGAAAGTCTCTTTACGCAGACTCACAAATTCATGTGGAAAAACAAAATCTCCTCTTTTTTTGTGTTCACTCACTGAAGGCCTGGAGCCTCGTTCTCTCTAACCCTTTCTGCTTCTCTGCCTAACCACGAGCAACATCTAAACATGCATCTAAACCTGCACCACCAGACCACACATTTAAAGTGGGCACAAGCCAAGCAGCCAAAGTTCAGTGTATGAGCCTGACCCAGGTACTTAGCTAACGGAAAATGTTAGCCAAGTTAAAAAAGTTCAGAAAAAAAAGCTCAGAAAGAATGTTAAAAAGTTATCCAAACATTAGTAGAACTTTTTTAACATTGTATAATTCTCACTTTCTTATTATTTTTAAGTAGTGGAACGTTTCAAAAAAGTTTCTTATAACCAAGCAAAATGTAAAATACAATGGCACCAAAAATATTTGAATGTTTCTAAAAGTTTTAAAATAACAAGTGATGTTTTTGTCAATTATTTTAAGGAAACATTTTTACAACCTAAAGTTGTTAGCGGTACCAGTTACCAAACAAATACACCGAAAACCTTCTAAACAAACCATCTAGCTGCAACAAGCACCATTTTCTCTATTGCCTGTCATTTCAAACCAGCTGTTTATTGTGATGAAATACATTTTTGGCCAAGCAACGTATAAATCACCCATTTTTTATATTAGATGTTTTATCAGCACTCAATTTTTGAAAAGCTCTTAAAAGCAAGTAATGGACTTTCCTGTCAGCTGCCTCTCGGATCACAGCTCAGAACCGTCGCCAGCAAGGTCTTGGGATTTTGCATGTCCTAGTTGTGCTATTAGCCAATCAGAGTTCTCATTTCATTTTGCTATGGCTCAGATCATGAGGGAGGGAGGGGGACGTTCTGTGGCAATCCTAACAGATAAAGACCTCTATGCTGAAATAAAACTTCACAACAAAACACTCCCGAAAGCTCACTTCCATATCGGCGTGATCTTCGTATCTAATAATCACAATTGGGCATAAACAAAACACTATCTGAATTCAAACCCCAGAGCTTTCTGATGGTAATGATTGAATGAGTTGTCATCCACTAGCGCAACGTTTGCCCCACCGGGGGCGACATCTCCGTAGGCAAGTCTCATCTTTAGGGATGTTGTTTGCATCATGGGGTCATTTAACTGTTACTGTCTCCTGCAAGTCGTGCTTTCAGCATCTCTCTCTCCATCTATGTGTCTAAGTCTCTCCCTCTCAGTGTTTCCCTCCTCCATCTCTCCGTCCTGAAGCTGTCACCATGCAGAATCTGTGTCTGGCCTGGAGAGGGATAGCTGCTGCCAAACACAGGACGCCGGGTGCAGTAGCGCTCCATAAATAGACCTGGTCCACTCTGTGACATTACCTGCCTACGACAAGATAATCATGATGAATCGCTCCAGAGCAAAACGTACGCTGAGGTACAAAGAGCAGCATCAACACAACCCAATTGTGCTCTTTTTATTCTCAGCGTACCTTTTTTCTCTTTCTCCTTGTTCAACTGTCTGCTGTGTCACAAAACAGCCACAAGGCCCCATTTACACCTGGTGTTAAAGCTGCAATCTGTAACTTGCGCCACCTCTGTTCAAAACATAACGTTGCAGTTTATTTTAAATCAAATGAAGCTGAATGAACTGGCATTTCCTGTGAAACTGGACCCGGCTGAGTTACACAGCTGTAGCTACAGCTACCCGGCTGAATTATTACAGACTTGCCATGAGGAAATGGTAAGGTGAGATCATGTGAAAACAAAAAATGATCTGTTATGTGCCATTTTTTGTTTAGGTTTTAACCCAAAGAAGTGACAAATTGCAGCTTTAAGGTCTCAGGTGATCACATCTGCTGAGGTGACATGCAACACCATTTACCAGACAAGCATCGGGAGATATTAGCATGTTAATTAGCGCTTTCACTTAAACAAGGAATGCAGTCACATGTATTCTTAAATCCCTTCGCATGTTAGAATAAGTCAGTCAGAAAATGTCTGGGCTGTGTTTGCACTGTTACATGTGAACAGACCGTGTAATACGGATATTTATATCTGGTGTAAACAGGGTTTGAGAGCAAGAAATTCTGCAGGAGGGACGAAAATAGGGATTGCGAGTTGCAGGAGAGACTTTAATAATGAGAGGGCCAAGGATGTGGTATTCCAGGGTCTCAGAAGGGATCGGGTCGGTCTAGACCTGCTGGAGCTGACAGTCGCTGACTGATGCTTGCGTGGGCTATGACTGATAACACTGCAGTAAACTCATTTTTGCCTGCCGGGCCCCTGACTGCATCCCTAGCCAAACAGACAAAAACAAACGTGTCCACGCGGACCGCCTCAGAGAATTTACCAGATGAACCGTTTAAACAGGCCGTTCAAAGCATTCCTCGCAAAATTTACATCAATAAACGTTTCCTTCAATGAGCACATCAGACTAATTACTAATGAAGCGACTGCAGTCTGAAATTAAAGAGACAATCGATACAGTCGAATCAAAAATACATTCAACAAAAACAGCTGAAGTTTAGTCAGGTAAGTTCAGCAAACGGCTTTAAACTCCCAAATGACCACAAGTCAAAAAAATCTAATAAAACCTAAAACATTATGTCCTCACCTTACTTGCCTTTTTCTAATTACAGCGTTTTTAGTCTCAAGAACTCGGTTAAATAATATCACTCATGTCATCAAAACGTCTCCCAGATATCCGACTACAGTTTCACTCCAGCGCAGGGATTTAGTCGTATTTTATGAAGTGGATGACACCTTTTATCAAGAGACAATGGAAGGCAATAAATTCTGATGCAGTGTGGCGTAAGTGCTGTTGCGCTTCTTAGGGAAAGGTACTTGACTTGAGATTAAATAAAACCGTACTAGAGAGAGAGAGAATACTTCACACTGGCACCTCAGCCGCAACTTATAGAGAACAAGACAATGAATAAGAGAAGCATTTGGTGTCAATTGGGTCTGTCTGAGAAGCCAATTCACTCAAAGGGTCAACATTTCCATGACTGTTTTCCACGAAGTTCACAAACATTTCCATGACTGTTTTCCACGAAGATCACAAACATTTCCATGACTGTTTTCCACGAAGATCACAAACATTTCCATGACTGTTTTCCACGAAGATCACAAACATTTCCACGACTGTTTTCCACGAAGATCACAAACACATCGTCTCCCCCACTAACAATTTTAGGTTGTAAGAACGTTTCCCTAATGTTTCCATTAAACAACCAAAACGTCCAGATTTTTAGATGCTGTACTAACTTTAACTGGTTATAATAACAACAACATCACAAACATTTTTGATAACTCTGACAAAACTTCTAGATAACATAAGCTCAGAACATAAAAACAAAGTTTAAGCAATAACCTGGTTTATTTCATAGGCATCTATTAACTTTATTAAGCATTGATGTGACAGCAGAAGCTTCAAAGCAACACTTACACTCAAAACGCCCAAGACATAAATCACAACCGAGTCTTTAAGATGAACAACATAAATTTCAATGCAAATCTGCCTAAACGCTCCAGAAGACAAAATACGCAAAACCATCGTGCGCAACATAACGGCGAGCAATACATGCGCAAACGATCAGGAACTAATGCATCGTATTGCATTGACAGCCATTCAAAAAACTGAGCAAAGCAATGAATAAACAAACAAACAAGTGAAACACTAAAGTCTTTACACGACACGCCAGCCAACAAACCTGCCTGGCTAAGCGCATTTAAATCGCTTCATTTGCGCTCGCTGATGCTTTTATTAGCGGAAAATCGTCTTAAACGTCAATGCATTTAATTCACAAACATCTCTAAACAATCGCAACCGGCCACGTTACGTGACCGGTCGCACCGCGCATGCACGTACCTGACCGCCGGAGGACAGGCTGCAGATCCGGGTTCCGTGACGCGACACGCGCGGGAGCATCAATGCGCTGCATTTAAACTCCAGACATGCGACTGTTTGCGCTGAACATGTTTCTTATTGTTTTTAAAACTGTCTGACGATTGTGTATTATTATATAATCTGTATTTATACAATAATTAAAGCACAAATCATTTTTTACAGATATAGTTTTATTGTTGCATAGTTGCCCTATGATTAAATTATATATATATATATATAGAGAGAGAGAGAGAGAGAGAGAGAGAGAGAGAGAGAGAAATTGTATATACACACACACACACA
>JBAJNP010000463.1:0-57578 GCA_036877545.1 Yasuhikotakia modesta | reverse complement strand
TTATTGTTGATGTTGCCCTGAGTCTATCAGCCTGCAGGAAGAGCGCAATATAAACAGATGGAGATTCAAAAACCATCAGCTTACATTTTTCCAAGAAGCCCTTTTGGCAATTCTTCAAAAAAAAAGGTTATGAAATAAAATATCGACAAAACCACACACACACACACACACACACACACACACACTGACAAGGGTAATGATATTTGAGAAAGCATCTGTTATCTGAAAAAAAACGCCACTGTGCACTAACAAGGGCAGTGAAGCTGTGATAGATTTCAACAGAAGACAGAGACCAGTTCCTGTCCAATTACGCCTAAACAGTGGACCACAGCTCTGTCAGTCGGCACAGCCGCCGAGCGGAGCCCAGCCATTATGATGCACACGTTTCCATGGTAGACAGATAATTGGAGTAATAAGTGACACTAGCTAATAGTTTAAAAGCACCTGGGATGTGTGTGAATTGTAAGAAACCTGATCATCTCTTTCACTTCACCACTGAAAAACAGAGAGAGAGAGAGAGATCTGCTAGTTCATGAATGAGACACTCTGGTGCATAAAACAAACAGAAGAAAGACCTCGAGGAGAACGAAGTTATGAAATATCCAGCCACAATTATTCATACATTACACTGCAAATCAAAGTTGTATATTTCAGTATGTGGCATAATTGCGTCCGTGCACCGCGAGGCGTATCGCTCACGCTTTTATGTGCTACCTGTGAATGATGAACTCAGCCAGACCATCAATGCTGCATACGAGAATTTATAACTTCATAACAGTGTCAATATTAAAACACACAGAGACTGTTTGTGTTTACACCAGGAAAAACATTACGGATCTTTGCAAACTTCCCAGCAGCAAAGAACATTTCGTTCTCTAAAAGTTCTCGCAACGTTTTCTCAGTTATCTCAGTTTCTCATTGTTACTTAATGGAAACATTAGGGAAACATTCTTATTGCAGTCACTTGGTCCAAAAGCACTACGTAAAATATTGCGTTATCCTATTTTGAAATGTGGATAACATTTATTTATAAAAATCCTATTATAAATATCTTTATAATGAGGTAATTTTATACCACAGCATCGTACACATACTCACTGTTAGCATGAAACACAATAACTGTACAGCCAGCCAGTACAAACAGTGTCAAATGTCAATCAAAATGAGTTTGTGGATTATGAAGTTTGATTGTTAAACCTGTTGAACCCCACATCAGCCTGTTTGACAGGCAGTGAGATTAGTCAAACTGAGAAGTTCCACAACATTAAGACATGCAAAAAATCTATTAGATGAGAGGAATTGTCAACATTTATGACTGACAGAACGTGAACGTCTAATATTGAAACAAACAATGAAACTAACAATGAGGCAGACCAGCAACATGCGTGAGGTTTGTAAGAACTGACAGCTGTGACATTTAGAAAGAAAATGAATCATCTTCCTCAGACCGGGCGATAACAAAAAATGAATGTGCCTGTGAACGGCGTATGAGCGCTGGCTGAACAGGGCCGACATATTGGGTTACTCCAGCTGAATTTCTGACTCACCCTTTTATTAAAGCCTGTACTATTGTTTATTGTTTCCTGGATCTGAAACCTTTATTGAATCCAATTTTGCCTGTACCTTTTCTCACAGAATGTGGACTTATGTGTGGTTTATTAAAAGAAGGCTGACAAAGTAACTGTAAAGTTGGGTGCACACAAAAGTGACTCAAAAGAGAGAAAGGGTGAATACATTAGCAATACTTCCATGCCTTCCAAACAATAAATTATATAATGTAATGTAAAATATCAGGCACTGGTTAAAACATAAAATGCTTACATTAAGTATTACATTTAATAAACCACAATTGTTTTTTTAAATGGCTACAGCTGGTATAGTATGTACCAGCAGAGTCAATAACTAGAGGAGAGTGAGCAATTCTGCACTTCCTATCTGGACAGGAAGTTGGAGCGTTTCAGAATTACAAACACAACTACACCTCTCTCTCTCTCTCTCTCTCTCTCTCTCTCTCTCTCTCTTTCTTTCTCTCTCTCTCTCTCTGAGTGGCATCTGCTCAAGGTCAGTGTGAGCATCAGAAAGATGGGGGCTGCAGAAAGGACTCGTCTGGGCTAACGCTGGCATGCTAAATGACTAGCGCTTCAGAGCTGTGCGCCGTGAGCCGCGCATCTCTCTTATGAGCAGACGGGCTCAGCTGAGGCCACTGCTGTGAGCTATCAGTCTTTAGATTCCCTCTGAAGAGGATGGATATTGATATTTCAAATTCTCCTCTGTGTTGTCAGTGGCCTTGCATTAAGAGTTATCTCTGACAACAGTGAGAGCACAGCACAACACACACAGGGTGCTAAGAGGCAGAACTGAGAGTGAAGAGACCACTGCAGTGTCTGAATAGAGAGTGAATACTAAGGCAAAAATGAAACCAAAAATACTGGTGTGCTCTTGTGCACGCTGGTGCACGCTGGTGTGGACGTATTGTAAAACTGTAACAAAAACAGTACAAATATTATTTTGAATGTTCTAGGAACGTTCCAAGAGTACATATTTTTAGACGTTGTATTAACATTATCGCTTGGTTTTAAAAACGTTCGTTCAAACATTTTCTTAAATCTGTTTTTAAAGCGTTCCACTGCCTAGCAATAGCGTTTTTGATGTATAACGTTAAGTAAAATTCTCCTAACGTTACTGCAAGAATGTTTGTTGATGACTTTGAGAGAACCTTTTCATCTGGGAAATTTGGGATTTTTGGAAGCAAATTGAACAGACTAAGAGGGAAAAATAAAGGGCGGTTTTTGGAAAGGTTTGAAAAATGTGATCCGAGAGTCAGAACTATCTCAGATTTGTGTTTTGAACTGAATGATAGCTAACAGAAGGTAGAGAAATACATGCCTCAAATCTGGGGAATCGCTTCAAAAATAAAGACGTTTGTTTATTTCATTTAAACTGCTGATGATGTTTACAGCAGGTGTTGGGCTGCTGGTGACGTTGAAAGCTTTGCGCTAATACTTCAGATTCTCCCAAATCTTCACAGCATTTGTTCCCAGCAATGAATATGCAATTCCCACATATTAAGAGGCCAATTTTGTGTTTTGTCTCATCCCAGAGGAAAATTGTTTTTCTCAAAGATTGCTTTTTTAATAGTCTTAATTTACTTCTCAGTTATGCTTCATTTATGCTTTGCCGTGCATGTTTGTACTAAAATGTCTTTGAAAAAAGAAATGTGTTGATGTAGCGTACAGTAGAAAAGTAGAAGTTTAAAATTAATGTGGATAACAACTATAATTTAGTTTTGATGATAAAACCTGATGATAATTGTACATATTAAAAGTGCATATTAAAATCTCACACAGTCTGAGGTTGCAATCTTTTCTGGAAGTATAAAAAAGACACAGTTAGTGGCGACTTTTCTAACACAATCTCGTTGTAATTCATAACTACTCTACGTTTTAGCGAATGGTATGGCTAATTCATATGATCTCATTTATACATTGTCGTAAAATCTGCTTTCACCCAAGTGAGGGTACAGGGTGAATTTTCATGTCTGCGGTTTTCAAATAATCACACGTTTTTGTACTTACATTGTACAAATTCATATAAAATTGCCACCTTGAAAAATTGTTGCATTTTTCATTGAGTCGCTTTTTCATCTCTGATGTTTCTCTGGAGAGACTTAAGCAAGGGTGGCCATTTTGTTCCATTTATTCTCAATGCCGTCTACAGAAACAAACTTTGGAAAAGCAGTGTGTACACACACACAAAGCACTTCCACATCCCTCAAACAAATCTTGGCTCAGCAGAGCAGCTGTCAGTGAAGTGTGTCTCAAACCGATGTTTAGCCACCGTTCAAAAAAAGGAGTAGCGTTTTTTAAAAGTGATTTGAGCAGGGCAGCCAGACAAACAGAAAAAATAAAACACACACACGGAAACAGAGCTGACCTTGCAAAATTCCTTTTCCGCTGATAGAAGCTAAAATAATGCTAGCAAAACGAAACAAACTAAATGTCAGTAGAACAACACCATGTTTCCCTGGAACCCTCAGCTGGCAGGGGGTGGGAAAAATGAAACCAAATTCAGAAGAACTGATGCAATCAATTACTCTTCCCACGCAAAACAACAACAAACATAATTTATTGGAGATGAAATTGCTCTTCCAGCGACGGGGGGGTTGCGCTCTCTCTGAGCAGGAAAGATGCATTAGCATGTGAGGAGAGGCATACGGTGATAAAGGCAGGGGGTAAGACAGAGAGTAAGTTATGGGACAGCAGAAGATTTGGGGCCTGGGTTCGAACCCAGCGTGTGGTCGTGGGGCACAGAGCTTCTGTGGCATTGTGGTCACGCCTGAACTCATCTCACAGCGGGGAGCAATCACTGAAGAGCTCAACAAAAACATCATAACCACCAGAAACATGCTGGAGAGGACATCCGGACGCTACTGTCGCAGGAAGATAAGACGACATATGCATACACACACGTAGAGTCTCTCTCTCTCTCTCTCTCTCTCTCTCTCTCTCTCTCTGTTTTATACAAAACAAACAAAAATCAGTCAGTTCAGACACAGGAAGACTGTAACATTTCCACTGAAAGTCAAAATTTATGAACCGAGAGAGAAATATTACTCAGAAGTCACTCTAGCGTGATTCAGGGAACATAATGAAGTTCTCACTCCTATTTATTTTGGGCATAAACTTTGCCTCAGAAGTTTCTCATAAAATTCAGAACAAGAAATCATGACAGAAACAAATTACACAATTGCTGTCATGCAGCGTCTGTACAGCACTGTAAAGTTATGTGGAAAGCATAACTCAGATCATTTCAATTTCAAAACAAATGTTTCACGTTTTGACATTTGAATCTAGAAGTATTTGGGCAAATGTGAGCGCAGTAGTGAGGTCTACTTCACTGGAGAAATATCTGAAAACAGAAGGCAATTTAAACTCAACTGGTGTCTAGAAGAAACAACCTTAGTTGTGATTTTTCTCTCCAGCTGAAACATGTCACAGCAGTAACTCTTTTTACTGACTCTGTCTAATGTGAACACTGCATTTTACCCCATTATCTCACTGTCCATTTCTCACCCCCTCCATCCCTCTCTCCATCTGTCACACAAACACACACACAAGTAATACAACTGTAGCCAGTGACAGCCTAAATGAATACACCAGAGATGGACTGTGAGCTGAAAATAGGTCAAATAGTTCCAGCTCTCCTAAATTCAAGTTGCCTGAGGAAGAGGAGGGAGAGGCAGACGAGTGAGGTTGTGTGTGGAGGGGTTTTCTTAACAATATACTGGGGACAAATTTACACCCCCCCTAAAAAAAACTCTTCTGGGACGTGCTTATTTGTAAAAACACTAAAAAAATAAAGTTTAATAAAGTTCTTTTAGTGAATAATGTGAAAATGCAGAAAGTTTTCTGTTGGGTGAGAGATTGTGGGTTAGGTTGTATTGTTTATAACTTGCTGTCTAGAAGATAAATAAGCATGTGATGGACAAATAGCTCAACTGGTAGAGCGTTGTGTTACCAACGCAAAGCTTGTGGGTTCAAACCCAGGGAATGCAAGTAGTGATAGAAATGTATACTTTGAATTTGCTGTAAGTTGCTTTGGATAAAAGCACCTGACAAATAAATAAATAAATGTTAATGAAGGTGGACATATAAATCCATGCAAAAATTAAAATTGTTTAGCCAATACCGCAGTATTTTTTAAAAGTATCTTACACTAGATTTTCATTATTATAATACGTAAAAAAGTTTACATTTTTAGCATATGATTATTATATTTCATTTATTTATTTGTATATTAAAAATACACATTTTATATAGAATGTACAGAATACAAAACCAGTACTATAACACATAATAAAATACCATATTACTGCTAGCAGAGGAGAGGAAAATGGGAGAGCTGAGGAGGAGAGGAAGAGAACAGAGGAGAGGACAGGAGAGAGAGGAGGAGGAGTCTGGACTGTCTCTCCAGCATTCATCTGGGAGCCTCCGGCACACTGGCACAGGTGTTCAGACAGGGACAACTCAGCTCCAAACATGAGTAATGAGCACTCAGGGGGAGTGTGTGCAGGCACACACACACACACACATGCGTGTTGTTTTCCAGGTTCTGTTTTCTCTGTGCGGTTTCTGGTGCCACTGCAGATCCCTCCGGTTCACCCTGAGGTAAAGCAGCCCACGTATATTTACTAAAACAGCAAGTCTGGGCCGGACTCACTTAGATTTGTGCACGAGAACATCACTAAAACTTTCATGAAACCGCCACAGTTACCAAAGCCGTGTTGTGAGGTTGTCTTACAGGTTTTTGACCAACGTAGCAACGAGCGTCGTGAAAACAAAGCAACCGTATCTGAGTCCCGCAAACAGCAGAAAGGAAATAAAGGGCCCCTGCGATTGTCTGTGTGATCCAGAAGAGAACGGCGACAGATTGCTCCAAAATCCAATTAGGCCCGTTCTCCCGTTCCCCGTGAGTCTAGTGCGCGGCACTTGCGGTGAGAGAGTTGCGAGGGGAGGCGGAAAAGGGGGTTTTGGAGAGATAATGACTCAGACTGCAGGAAGACAGAAGAGTCAAAGAGAGGCTTTATGTCAGCTGCAAAAACCTTCACGCCTAGTGGCGCTGAAAACCCTCTTCAGTGCCTGGAAGAAGAGCAGATGGCCTGAAGTTCGGTCAGCACAAAAGCTGGGATCATTCAGCTTATTACACAGACGAAGTGAGCGAGAAGACAAAGAGGAAGTCATGCACTTTATCAAAGTCCTTCCCAACATGTCTGCAGAGAAGCAGAGCTCGGTGATAAACCTCATTTCAGCCGGAGTCACGGCTCACACAACGTTCTCTGAAAGTTCTCACTAACTTTTCTCAAAGTTATTAAAAGTGATCCTGCAATAACAGGACATGATGTGATCAGCACATCATTTTCTGAGCATTACATATATATCACAGATATAGACCAAATAGTCATTTTTAGGTTTTAAAACATTACAGAATTAAAAGAAACAACATTAACATTGTTGTGGTGGTTTTATCATATCTAGATAACATTTTTGTTACTTAATGGAAACATTAGAAAAAGTTTCTTACAACCTAAAACTGTCAGCTGGGTAGAGATTACTGCACTTGTTTTGACACATTGAGCTTTGGTGCTCATGCAGACAACAGAGGATTAAATCTAGCTTGTGCCACTTATTGATCTCTTCATAACTTCCTTCTTACTGTGTCTCTGTAAACAAGAGAAAAGAAAATCTTTCTTTTTCACTGGGCTGTAAGTTTGGCATGAAATGTTTACATGGGCATCCAGCACTCCACAGTTATTTGCTTATGGGTCATTAAGTACAGAGAATAGTGTTCCTCATTAAATTCTGTCCCAACATGAATATTAATGTGGATCTGTCTCTGTGGTGCAGACAGGTAACATGTCTAAATAGTTTTGAAACAGTATCTGTCAGCAACCCAGCTGACAATTTTAGGTTGCAAGAACGAATCCCTAATGTTTGCTTTAACAAAAGGTAAAATAAGTTGTATGTAGTTGTAGGTGCATTTAAAACATCATGTTTTTGTTTGTTTTTTTGCTCATTTTAAGAAAGTTATTTGTTTCATATTTAATATTTTAATTCTGTAATTTTTTAAAATATTACATTAAAAGCTTAACTTAGGAAAAACAGTTTTCATATATATGATGTTACGAAAGCTTTCTACTACTGTTTCTGTGTGACTTTTTTATAAAAACTTTGAGAGAACGTTTAGAGAATGTAAGCCAACGTTATGAAAGCATTCACTGTTCACTGGGCAGTCACTCTGACAGCGTGACGGTGTTAAAAGCTCCATAAGGTTAGCAGTAACTCATAGCCAGCCATTTGTGAGGGGTCCAGACGATTCATGGACCTCCTGTCCATATTTTAACAGCAAAGCAGACAAGCTTCTGTTGGAACTGTCACTCCAGGTGAGTTACAAACCTCTGGTCCAGGCCTGAGTTTTAAGGATTCTCTCTCTGTTAAAGCCTATGGTGATGGTTTTGTGTGGTCAGGAAACGTTGGGATGAATGTTGGGATCAGAATAAGATTTCTACCACAGCTGCCAATGACAGGTGAGCTGAGAACATTTACCAGCTGTGAGCACATCACTGCTGACTGACTGCAGAATTCTGCACTGTATACAGACCTTACATTCATGCCCTGACAGACCTGCACAGCATCTAACAGTCAATTCAAGGAGACATTTTATCAGTGTGTGTCCTGGGAATCAAACCCACAACCTTTGAGCTGTAAATGCTCAACACACACACACATACACAATATTTCATTTGATATTTTACCATTTATTTTTTAAGCCATCATTTAGCTGTCTTAAGGAATGTGTATTTAAATTCAGGAATAACAACACAAATGTAAAAATATGTCAAGTATTATAAATATATGAAACAATTATATTTATTATTATGTATATAGTATATTTCATAGTTTAAATGCTGATGCCTTAAATACACAACTACTGGGTCTTTTTCAAATGTTTCTGAGTAATAGTTTGTAAGTGTCTCTCACATTGCAAATTTAATCTTGATTTATGATGTAACTCTCAAAACTATTACTAGCCTTATTTACTTGCCACATACTGCAATTTTTTCCTATATTTGGTACTTGTTGTTAACCCTGTTGGAACAGAGGTGTGAGACAGAGGTTGAGGGGGTGTGAATCTGAAGGGAAGTTCTGAGGTTTGAATGAGACGACTGACTGATAGCCCAATTTTTAGCTCAGATCTCTTCCATTTTTTCCCTTTTATCTTCTCGTCTCTTTCTTCCTCTCTCTATCTGATCATGTGACGGAGGGGACCATATTTTAAGCGACACAGTTAAAGTGAATTGAGTCCGTCACTGCAGGCGAGGGAAAAGATAATGCTTTTAACTGCAGGACGCTCCATGAAAATTAATAACTGCTTTCATGAAGACAGGCCTCTACATCCTCTGTTCTCTGAGGGTGGCAACGTTCGCCCACAAAATTCCCAGTTCTGCCTCAAGACAAGCAGGTGGGATAATCGGGCAGCCCTGTAATCGTGGGTGGAGTTTCACACGTGTGTGTGTGTGTGTGTGTGTGTGAGTGTGTGTGTGTGGGAAGGGTTGAGAAGGGTGGGAGGGAAAACATAAGCTGGTTAATAAGCGGTACATACTGCTTCCAAAATTATTTTATTATTTTTGCCTAAAATTATATAATGGCTGACTATTTAGCCAATAGTGGGTGTCAAAAATATGAAATGATTAAAGCTGCAGTCTGTGACATCTGCCTCGCTGCTGCCATCTCTGTTTGGAACGCAAAACTGCAGCTTTCCTGTGGAGTTATTTTCTTAACATGGGTGACAAGTTTAAATTAGAAACAACTACAGACGCTGCAATCTGCAATACAATCTACAATACACTGACAAATAATATTTTATTTTTTTAAGTCTTCTTTCTGTTTTCACACAGAAATTTCACACAAAAATCTGACAGGACAACTTAAATTATAAATTATTATTGTAAACTTACTACTGTGAATCATGGTAACCGTAAAATATTGTGTTGAACACTGATCTGTCACGTATTTGCAACTGATTTTTGTTTATTTTCAACCAAACAAAGTTACAGATTCCAGCTTTGAATGGTTGTTTTTCCTGCATGTTTGCAGCAAACAGCAGAGGTCAGTCTCTTTGTGAAACGCCACCCAAACTTCACACAGGCCCAATGCCCTCCAGCCCTCGAGAGAAACATATCATACACACAACACAAAAACACTCAGATCCACCCAAACACACTCGCTCTGACTCTGGTTGTGTCTTTGTTGTACACCGTAGTATTTTCATTTCTGCAGCGGTGGCGAGAGGCCCGTGACATGCACTATTGATTTCAGCTTCAGTCAGCATAGTCATCTGACAGGCGCCACACGTATGAAAACACTCAGACGGATAGTGGCTGTGTCTTTTTCATCTCTCTTTGTGCCAGCTTGCTCTCTCTTTCTCTCTCTCTCTCTCTCCCTCTCTTTTTCTCCTATAGCCTACAGCTTCTTGCACAAACACACTCCCACCCAAACACATACAGAGACATCGCACCTGCATGAATATTTTATGCTGATGTTTGCAGATCCTGGCTGTAATTAAAACTACCCAGTAAAATGAATTCACATTATCTCTGTTTGAGTCCCAACAGTCGCTGCATGTGTGCCCATGCGCTCGCCGAGAAAAGATCAGGAGCCGCGCGCCCGACGCTGCGCTTTTCCACCTGGGAGGGAGGTGAGGGCGGGGCGTTGCAGCTGCTGCTATCGGAAAACAAACACCTGCAGTTTGGCAGCCCGGGTGTTTCCACCGCCCGCCAAACATTAACATCCTCCTAAGTCATTTATGAGCCAAAGATAAACTTCAACACTTCTCCCAGCATCCAAACAACACAAAGGGCAGCACCTGCGTCTTGCATTTCCCCAGAGCGTTACAAGAATATCCACCAACCGCTCAATTAAAAACGGCTCTGCGGGTATCAGATCGACGCGCCGCTCAGATCCTACCCAGACGCGTGGAGCGGATCAAATGCTTCGGTTACGTAAGGGTTAGTTTGCAGGGTGGTGAGTTTTTTTACTCCGTCGGTGTCAGATAGAAAAAGAAAAAGGCAATATTTGTAAAAGCATCAGATTTAGCCGTATCCACAACGCCAAGCTAAGTATGTGAACGGTGACAGCCTCAGAGGTGAGGTTCCAGCAGCCGTAGCTGCACAGAAACCAGTCAGATCTGCTCCAGGTTGAACGTCAACAACTAGATTCAAAATAACAACCATTTCTACAATAGACTACACGCTGGGTTGCCTGAACAACTAGCCTGCTAATTGGTCCTCAGGAAGGCCTGTATAATGAGGCTGGTTTTGAGTTCACTTTACCTCAGTAAGACACATTCTGTTATTCAAAATCAGCTGGACAGAGCACAATGGATATGCATGTGTGTATGTATGTATGTATATTTATAAATGTATGTTTATGTATAAAAGAAACGTATTATTTATGGTAAGGATGCATGGGAGGCTAGGTATATAAACAGATAAAGACAGACAGACATTTTTAATATGAGAAAATATATTTACGTTTGGGGTACAAAAAAAGTATGCTTTTTGCACAAATGTAATTGATAATATACTAATAAGCTACATTTTGTTTTTATTCATAACATATTTAGGGACTATTTTTAAAAAGATCTGAAGATAAATACATACATACAT
Organism: Yasuhikotakia modesta; assembly: GCA_036877545.1. Classification (NCBI taxonomy): domain Eukaryota; kingdom Metazoa; phylum Chordata; class Actinopteri; order Cypriniformes; family Botiidae; genus Yasuhikotakia; species Yasuhikotakia modesta. Next base: position 46,354 of record JBAJNP010000463.1, on the reverse strand, counting down.
ACACACATACATACATACATACATACATACAGACTTACTGTACATACATACATACTGTAAATACCTGCATGCATGTATACGTACATACATACATACTGTACATAGATACATACATACATACATACTGTACATATATGCATACATACATACATGCATTCATGCTTATATAGAGTCTGACTCATTCATATAGTTTTTAATAAGTAGTCCATGACCTCACATAAACATCTGCTCTCTTCTGTCTGCCTCAGATTCGGCAGGACTAATCTAAACGTGGCCTTTCCTATCTAGACCTTCACAGCAGAATTCTGCCAGTTCTCGGTTCCCAGCTCTGAGTTCCATCAAAGTCAGTGATTGGTTCTCTGTCTCACCCCTCATGTCACCACAGAAGGTCAGAGAGAGTATTTCTGTGGATCAGGATGAAAAGATGAGACCCGCTGCACGAAGCCTCTTTCCAAGACGCTGAGCCAGATGCCAGAATCTATCGCCATGATCCAATCATCTCAGGTCATCAGACAATGCTTTTACTCCAAGTTGTACAAATGGCAAGCGGGCCCAGGCAATGTTCAGAGTCCATTTCAATGAAACATGGAGTATGGAGCTGCCCTGCAGCAATGAAAGGTCGAGGCAGCATATACTTTTGGATGTTCCTTTTAAAAAGGTGCTATGGTATGGTGTGCTTAGAGAAGAACAGCATTGACTCATGCGTTGTGTTTCTGTGCAGTTTTGTACTTTTGGAGTGACAGCGCTGTGCGGTCTAGACAATAAGTCTTGTTTAATAATAACATGGCTTTTCAAAACACTGGCTGAAACTATTCAGAAAGATGGAGGTACGTGATTCGTACACAGGCGTTTGGACTACGCCACGTTCAATCTCTCACCCACAGAGGCGCTCGCTCACGCTCTACTGGACGTAATCCATCTTGTAGTGCTTCACTGTAAACACTGTGATTACATCCGTGCACTCGCATTCAGGTCTGAAGAAAGACATGCATCATACAGGGAACCGTCAAAACGCATCACTTGGCAACATGAGGACATGCAAACGGCCACATATGTACGCATGTACCCAATCTCCAGGGGTGCCCCAGTCACCCATGGCCTGTTGTCAGCTCAGCAGCACCCAGGGCAGGCAATTAGAAGAAAAGCTGGAGGACAATATCCCAGAATCCCTCTCTTAACTCAAACGGCTGGGGAACAGGAGCTGTTTAATTGAGACTGAATCAGAGACACGAGTCCACTGCTCAGAGACAGTCAGCAAACACAAAACTGGGTCCCCGAGCTCTAAAAGCAGCACCGGGTTCATAACACCAGACTATCAACCCCACTGAGGGGAGAAAATATGTGTGTATGTGTGTTTACTTTTGCATTTCTGCCTGTGTGTGTGAGACTCCATGACTTTGATCTTGTGTGTATATATTAGTATGTGCTCACAATTCGATTGCTGAAATTGGTTTCCACATTCCCAGCTAACATTTTTAAGTGTAGAAACATTTTCCTTTTTAAACATTTCCATTAAACATTCAAAAGGGATCATTCAGCTCAACTCAAACACCATGTTTACAGAAAACACAACAGAGCTGAATTAAACTAATTAAAATAGACAAAACAAATAAACACACTAAGTATATGTTTTTCTAGTAAGCATTTGCATGGCAAAGGTGCTGGTTTACCAGCATACAACAACAACAACTACCCCATTAACTTGTTCTTAGCCTAACATTAAGGGCCACTTTCACCACAGTGGTAACCTTAAAAAAAATTCAACATAACAAAAATTTAATTCCAACAAAACAAAAGATTAAGGCACCAAGTCACATGCCACAGAAAGCCACACGAAATTACCCTTTCTTACCAATTAAAATAACAATTTTAACATTCCTTTCATTCATTCCTATGCAAAGCATGCTGGGAAATGATAATCCCCTGCCAGATTGAACAAAAGTTATTCATACAAAAGAATTAAGTAGTTGTATTTAATTTGAATGTTACAAATGTGAACTGACAGAATGCAATATAGGCAAAAACTCAGAAACTCTGTTCCATTAGCTCACCTTAGGAAACTTGTACTGAAGTGAGCTGAACTCATGTGATGAGTGTGTTCATCTGAGCGGAACTGTGTGTGTGTGTGTGTGTGTGCGTGTGTGTGTGTGTGTGTGTGTGTGCGCGTGTGTGTGTGGCAGAGCATACAGTGTTATTCCTGTGCAGATTGGACAGAACTGACCCCTGGGAGTGACTGGTGCCATCTGACCAGCTGGTGTGAGAGCCCCACTGACGGGCCCATCTTACCTCCTATTCAGTTCTTTCCTGTTGTCCCCTCCCTTCTCTTTTCCCATCCCACCCTGCCGCTCATCACACCAATGCTAATGATGCATGCTGGGTAATTAACGTTTAAATTAAGTTGCGCATTTGCATGGCATTCTGGCTTGAAGATCAGCTCCTTGAGAAGCCACATTAGGACGAGAAAGACAAAAAGAAGATAAATCTTTGGAAACAAAAGACTGAGACAGATATGAGGTGTGTTTTTAAACAGCTGTGGTCCGATCACTTGAGTGTTTTTAAAGCTTCTCTTTACTCCCTCAACAACAGCAGCCGTGCAAAAAAAGCATGCCTTTGTTTTTCCCACACTGGATGTTCTTAGGACACGAAATCCTAAGTTATGCATCTATTCCAGATCAGCAACCCAATTTATTTAGCTCTGGGATAGCACTGTGCTTCTCTGAAAAGGCCAGCATAAATCTCAGCCTGCTTTTACAGACCCAGCCTTATTTGTCATTGCCGTCTTTCTGTTTTATCCCTTTTTCTTGTTCTCCAGCATTTTAATGCCAAATTCTCTCTCTTTCTCGTTCCCTAAGAAGTTTTCAGAAATTCCCTCCATTTCACACAACACATGGTGCTGCCCACAGTACATTAACTTGAGCATTTTTTGTGATCACTAACAACAACAGCCAGGCTCTAAATTTTACAAGCTCCATGCGGAGCTCAACTGGTATAACATGGCGCTCGCAACACCAAGGTCCCAGGTTTGATTCTCAGGGACAAAATGCATGCTTTGCTTTGGATAAAAGCATATGCCAAATACATACACAATAAGACACATTAAAAACAACTTGTGTACTAATAATCAAAGACTGTCAAAACATAAATACATTGAATAAAACCCAAAACCATCCTAACATTTGTTTTTATTTTAAAATGTGAATATATCTGAAATAAAGTCTTTTGCCTTCAGCAATAAGCCAGGCAGCTGGTGAGATGTAGATTACAATAGAATTCTGATGTAATTTTGATGAAATCTTCTTTTTGGGACTTGCAAAGGCAGTCTGGCAGGCATATCACAAAAGTCGAGATACATATGCAGATGACACATGTATGAAACACTTGGGTATTGAGTCAAAACGTACAACGTTTGATCACCTGCCTTCTTGTTTTGATTGGTTTAAATTTTCAGATCATTATGTGGCTGGATAGTTTGTATTATATTCCATTCTAACTCTTCTAGCCATGCTCACCTCGCGAGACACATCATGCATAAACTAGTTTTTCATAATGTTCAAATTTTTATGAAGCACTAGAATCCAGAAAATCGAATGCAAATATTCAAGGTTCTGAGTCCCTGATTCGCCTGTTACACTAAAAGAGCCCGAGTTGAACCGACCAGATACTTCTGAGGAAAATGAATCAGGGCAGCAGGTAAGTACTGACTTAGATCCCACTTGTACACTGACGAATAATTGAACTCTTCCATATTCATCACTGCCCCAGAGACACAATTAAATCTCTTATCTCAATGTTTGTGCTCCTACAGACACATGAACACCTTTCCATGGCAGCCATGGAAAATCCACTGCACTCGAAGTCTTAAGGACTATACAGTCAATGGACCTTATGAAGGAGATACGCAGCATGATAAATTAAACTGATGAAGCCGATAGATCATTAGAAATGTGCCATAAAGGTCAATGAAATATTGATGAGGGGAAAATGGCTGTAATATGGCTCATGCTGAGGAAACTTAAATGAGGTTGTATTATTGTAATAAAGACGCTTAGATTTATATCACAGTCACTTTAATGGGTGCAACACCCGTAACCTTGAATTGATGCTGTTAAGCTCTCACTGAATTGCCCTAAATCAGGTTCATCCCGCATCGTTGCTCAAGACGGTCAAAAAACCAGAAAACCAAAAGAAAAATCAGACATTTAAAGAACAGTTAGGGAGAAACTTGAACTCGATAAGGGGTAGATTCAATGCCAAGCTGGAAACACACTCTCATCCTTACGGAGACGGCGTGCAACCTACAAACTGCATTATCCTGTCTGACTGCAACTGATCACGTCTGATCTAAGTGACTGATCTAAGGACAGATGCCCGAGGCGTTTCTTTTCACGCCTTGACACACCGATCCCAAGTTTTCCCATCCGCCTTACCTTTGCCAGCCAATATGCCGCACTGCCCGAGGAGCACCAGGAAAAACATCGGTGTTATCACGCGCATCTTCATGATGAGCCGACCAGCCAAACGATGACCTAATTCTTCCTCTCTTGCTTGCTTTTCCTCACTTTGTCTACAAAACCACCAAGCTGGGTCTGTCTGTCCTTGAGCGTCGCAAAGGTGCGGACGGGGTAGTGAAGTCTCGGTAGTGACTCCCAGATGCCCGAGACGCGGTCCGAGCGCACGCGGTAACGCGGTCTGCGAGTCTGCCGTGCGCACGGCTGAAACCTCAAGATCGGGCTGCTACGTCACTCCCCTAGACCAATTAATCTTGAACCCAGTTTAACATTTACACACACGCCCATTATAAACACCACAGAGGTGATATTGGTTTTCTTACGTTGATATCTTGATATGGAAACTGGTTTGCACATGTTTCCCCATTGATTTTTGTACAGTGTTTTGTCGCTTTCCGCAGCACAAGCCGAGATAAACACTAAGGGATGCGTTGTCCAAACCTCTCCTTCGCATTCATTATTGATACAATCATTATCTTAATCCAATGACAAGATTTCTCCCAAGATGTGTTATGCCTTCCAGGCTCATTAAAATGAAGAGTAACAACAACATTGCTGGGACTTTTTATGCTTTAAGATCAATGTTCACGGTACGCCGGCAATAAATATAAAGCATTGTGCTAAATAAACCTTATTCATTATAAATAAGAAACATTATAAATAAGAAACAGTTCCGCTATATGTGCGGACATATCGCTTTTGCGCCAGCCTTCCTGTAGCTCAACCGGTAGAGCGTTGCGTCAGCAGCGCAAAGGTTTAGGTTCGATCCCAGGGAACGCAACAAAAAAGTAAGAAAAATTCACTGTGAGACGCTTTGGATAAAAGTGTCTGCCAAATGAATGAATGAATTTAAACGATTTTATACATGCCTGTAAACCCAAAACGCAGGTCATGTTTAAGCTGTTGTCTGATCAGAAAAGTCTTAATTCGATCCGGATATTTGAGCTGAAAGAGTTTAATATGATCGGGGTGTCTGTGGATGTTTCAGTTTCTGACATCTGACAGCAGGAAAGTGTTACAAGTGTAACCAGGTTGTCAACATCAAATCCTGGAAACCAACATTGAGAAATTCACTCCAGTAAGTTCATAATTGCACAGAATTCCTTACAATATTATGTTGTTTATAAATGCATATTGATTTGAAGTGCAGTTTCTCTCAGCCGTAGTAATCCATTCCTTATTCCCAACCCTGTTCATTTGTTTATTTTATGGCTGTCCCTGAAAATGATCTTTCCTAATGCATTAAACATATAAGTGCTAAATCTCCACTTCCTTCCTCTAAAACTAGCACATCATATGCAGAGTGCATTTCCAAGATCAAACATTTTCATTTCTGGTGGTGGCTCACCTGCCCGAGTTTCCCCTCAGGTGAAGAGAGATTCATCAGCTGCAGTTAAATATACGATGGGCTTCCCATGTGTCCAAACTGACTGGAGAAGCTTTTAATGAGTGTTCAACCATGAACTGAAGGTCTTCTCATTTCAGCCTGTTCCCTTGAGAGCACTACCTAGGTTCACTGAAAAGTGTAAATAATGGCTTCCAGCTAAATAAGGCGGCGAAATCAAGTATAAAGACACTTGCAGTCATGCATGCAAATTATGCTTTCAATAATATAGACTTTGGACACTGGCATAAGCAGAACTATGAATTGAGGAATTGATTATGATCTGTTGTAGATGAATGCATTATGTAATTATAGGATACGAGATCATTTGTCGGCCCATTTAGGAGGTAAATGTGAATGCCTGTCAAAAGTCAACCGTTACGACGCTGTTTTGTCTCAATGAAGCAAAGAAACTTTCAGTAAATCCATTTAAAATTCGAACCCAGCAGTCAGTCTTTCGCTCATTTTATTCCCTATTTTTTCTTAGTTAAATGTCAATTTCCCCAAAGCCTGGGGGAATTTCTGATAATCGTTTTAGTTTCTTGAAAAAAAAATGAGGTAGTTTAAAATGCCATATTATTTCCCCAGCCTTCCTGAAACCTAATTTACCTGCACAGCTGATAGATTGGAAAAACCATTTGCGCTCATTCATTCCGATCGTTTGGCTTGTTGCATTTCAGGGGATGCGTTCTGTTGAGTAAATTTGCTCTGGGTGAAAGCTTCTTCAGTCTTTTATCAAGGTATCTGCAAGTCTAAACATCCAGCACAGAGAAGACATGAGTGCAAAAGAAGTGAGTTTTCTCTGAGAGGAACCGGGTGTCTGGAGCGGGTGTGCTGCCAGTGTATTATAGATGATACACTGTAAGTTTAGTTGCAGAGCTCACTACAGGTTTATACCGCAATATTTAATACCTTTAAATAGCAGACTGCAAGCGCATCGACAGAAGCCATAGAAACAGTAACTTTCTATGTGAATTCTGCTTATTGTTTTGAAATGCAAAGCTTTGTTTGCAGAGCTTTAACACACCCTGCACTAATGAGGAGCTTATGGTTGGAAATAGTGATTATAGTATTAAATAATGACTTCTAGCCTTGCAAATTTGGAATCGGTTACAAACAAGGGCAAAAACTTGAACTTTTACAATGGTCTAAATTAGGTAAATGCTCAGCTCTCCGACAGATATGCGCTTCCCCATCGCTCTCATTAGCTTGAATGTACAGATGACCAGGCGTCACAATTTAAGAGTCTTTACTAAAAATATAATTGAAAAAAATCATTGCTATAAAAAGCGCTTTTATTCATCCTTTGCGTCCTATTAGCCACATCTCTTTCCAGTGCCAGTTTTGTGATACTCCGCAGAATAAGGCTATGATATATCTTAGCGATGCCTTTTGCTATTATGAAGATCTCTAAATAATTAATTTCAATTCTATTTAAAATCTTATGAGGTCAATCTGTCCAAATGAAGTCTGAACTCTTCTGCTGCGAGACTAACTCGTTCAGGTTTCACCGTGAAGGTGACGCATGATCTTCAGATGCATTTTTTATTTGCTTTCTGGATTTTTGGATTGCCTCGGTTTGACTCCAGATCCATCATTTGTTTCTCATCTGATAGGTCCATCTTTTCAGCACCTCGGAGAGTTCCTCAAGTCTGCGGTAGTTCTTCCAGCCTCCCAAGAGGGGTCACCCGGGAGTCACTGCGCAATTACTGCCTAGAAACCGCTTGAGATCTCCTTGCATGAGATCATGGTGTGATTTAGTCTTTGCATTGCAGCGTTGTATGAAGACAGGTCTCAGTCTTTTGAGGTGTCGTCAGACCTCAGATGATTTGGCATAGTGAAAGCATGAGACAGATCCATTGTCTGAGTTTCAGGGACTCACAAAGACCCACACAGAAGAAACTATCTCCATGTTCGTGGTGTATTACAAAGATCAGACTGCATTAGAGTAGCACGACATTAGTCACATTAGCTTGACTAGACTCACTGTATAGATCTTTACAGACCATTTACCCCTCTATGGGTATAATGGGGGTGTTTTTGCACCAAGCACCTTTTTGAAGGGCAACAGAAAGTCTCCTTGAAGGGTGATTAGAAAAAGCTTCTTCTCTCTCTCTCTCTCACAGGTGGATATTTATGTTTAAAGGCAATACATAATGCATGAAGGGCTAAGGAAGGAAAATGAGGAGGACATGCTGCAGTATATACTTATATATACTGCATCCCCCTTTACAAAACCTCAGCTCGACACGAATGTAGTTGGCTTTATTGTGACTGTTCAAACGGAATAAAAAAGTGATATTAAGATCCTCAAGCGTTCAAAATGGTTCCCAAAGGGAACTTTAATCTTTCTGGAGAACCTCCCGCTAGATCTTCAGATAAAGATCTCGCCTGTTCGCATCACTTGACTGTGAAGTGCTCGCCATTGAAGAAACGCTTGTATCAAACGATGTAGTTTAAATCCACAGTCATTGGGATAAAATGCATAAATTAAAATAAACGTGCAGGACTCGTATTTTCAAGGGTTTGCCGCTAGCGGTCACTGTCCGTCCGGTAGGAACGATGTTTGCTGGTTAAAGTTCTGGGGAAAATAAATAATGTGACACCTGGATATGAAACTACAGCGTTTATGAACATGCAGAAGCTCTTTGGATGAAGGTCGCTGTGCATTTGCCTAAAACATCTATTGCATCTTGTTTTTATTGACCTTTGCTGTCAGATGTCATAACAGTCATGAATACGTTGTATGTATGTTATCAGTATCAGGTTTGTTTGAGCATCAATCGTGTCCTTAGAAACTATGTAACCCAGTATCCAGTGTGTCTGGATTTATCTCAGGGCTGGTAGCTTTAACACACAAATTGCATAGTACAATTAAACCCAATGCACACAAAACAGCAAGTTTGCATCATATAAAGGCTGTTATCAAAGAGAGGACTAGTTTTTCTTAGGTTTCTAGTACCAGTAATCCACACTTTGAGCAGTTGTGATCTTAACAGGCCTTTCAAAGCCTAAACCATTAGAGTAACTTATATTTTTCTTGCATACATGTTCTCCCAAACACTAATGGTCTGTAGTTATTAGTACATTAGGTGAATTATTACAGATAATAAATAATTCACATAGCAAAACATTCGGCTGTGTGTCAGTAGCTTTAATAGCTTCTTGAGGCTTTTGAATGTTCACTCTTTCATTGATTTTGTCCAGGAGACTCATTTGTGATGTTTTGAAATGGCTGCTCGCGTTCCTCTGTTTTTGCTGGCCTGTGGCTCCTTCAACCCCATTACCCATCAGCACATGCGGTTATTCGAGTTGGCCAGGGACCAGATGCACCAGACTGGTGAGAGCCACCTGTTCATTAACCTAAAATTGCCCATCATCTGTTATGAAGGTCCGAAATGTCTTCTCTCCTCTGTCTCGCTGGGCCTGTCGCTTCATAGCGTTTTGTGACCCTCTACATCTGCATTCTAAATGATTGCTTTTAGTTTTATTTTAAAGCGCAAACTCTGCTATTAAATCGCTGTTGATGCTTCATCTTTGCTGTGTTGAGGTTTTCTCCTGTCAGAGACTGATGAATGTGTGACTAATGCTAAATGTGAATATTTAATACCCTGTGCTGCGCTTTGGCCTAAGATACAACATTAGCTGACTGTTCCCACTGAAAACATGCTTGCACAAGCAAAAGGGGGGATCATGAGAGATTTTTGCTCATTCGCAGACATCACAGGCTCCCCTTAGATATTGCTGGTCTATTTATCAAAGTGTCTTTGCAGCAGCTGTAAGGAAAGCATGCATATGTAGTTAGACAGATTTGTTGATTTTAAATATTTAACAGAAACGGTTATAGTTTTGTTTTGGCAAGTCACTCGCTTGCGTTGTAAAGCAGATTTTAAACAGTGTGTTTGTTTCATACCCCGTGTTTTTTTGAAAATCGTTATAGTCGTGTTGCATGTGATCTCAAGAGTGTTTTTTAACTTGACTTAAGAACAGGTTTGGGGTTTGGTGCCATTTAAAAAAGAGATTATAATTGACTTCCTAAGTGCAGTTTTATTGATTTATTGTGTTTTACAACGCCTTGCACACTCAGCTATATAAAAACATCCAAAGATGATTGCACATCACTTTTACCGGAAAGTTTTGACAATGGAAAGTTATTGAATATTTGGGCAAAAGTTGAGAGTTCAGGAACTTGGAGTTCATCTTTATGTATCTGTTATCTTGTGTGAAGTTACTTTCTGGTTTATTGATTTTGTGTATTTATTAAACAGATGTAATGATATTGTAGTTTACACACTTGCATGTTTAATTCTGTTGAATTTTTAAGCAAACATTTGATTTGTATGTGACTGTGGGTCAAACATGTGTCTCTCCATCTTGCAGGTCTGTATCATGTGGTAGGTGGCATTGTCTCTCCTGTCAGTGATGGTTATGGGAAACAGGGTCTTGTTGCATCCAAACACAGGCTCGCTATGGCAAGACTGGCCCTGCAGAGCTCTGACTGGGTTACCGTTGATGACTGGGAGAGCCAGCAATCTGATTGGACCGAGACTGTAGTAACAATGAGGTAAATATTAACCTCATTTTTAACCAATTAAATATACTGTATTTACTTCACCCCAGCTAACAGGGAACGTTTTTTGTTCTTGTTTATTATAATAGAACTTTTATTAATATTATAGTGGAACATTTTAAAGCAGTGTATTATATATAAATATATTATATTAAAAATAAGTACTTCAATAGTGTTTTTATAACCAGGCGATACAATGCCTCAAAACTGGACATTTTGAATGTTCCTAGAACGTTTTGTTACTTAATGGAAAGTTACAGAAACATTTCTATAAATTGTTAGCTTTGTCTGCACTACTAATGGGAATCATTTTATCCTGTCAGATAGTTTGACAAGATGGAAAAACCTTTGGCAGTGATTTTAACAGAAGTGGGATGCTGGGTGTGAGGGGAAAATTGAGCTGTTTTGACAGACAGCGTGCAGAAAGATCATCTCTGATTACTGAAAAGTCGTTTTTAACTTTAAAACACTGGATGAGTCTCACGCTCATCCAATCTCATACATTATAAACATACTGGCACTATGAAATGTATGTGTACATATACTGTTCTTGGCGTCTTCACATAATCCAAACCTTTCACAATTTTCCACCTATGAATTGATGGGGGTTTGCTTGATAAAAAATTGCAGTGTAGTCTTTTTTTTCTAATTCCACATCTAATTTATATTTTAAATGAAGATGAAGAGCCTGAGTGCTCGAAACATCACGTTGTGAGAGTTTTATATTAAATGCTGACAGTATTTTTTGGTTGTGGAGCCACTGATATGTGCGTTGAGTTAGTTTTCTGTATTAAATGAAGATAAAATCATGATACACAACACAATAAGTTCTTAATAGGGTTTACTGTAGAAGAAATCACCATATCTCACGTTGCTTTGCTGTATAATCACATTTCCATGTTATTTTCTTTATTTGTGAAGTATCTCTGTATTAAGGTGTGCGTTTCATTGCCCTCTCTGAAGGTTGAAGCGTAGCTTCTCAAACTCACTGTCATCTTCGAAATATCTGAGTTGAGATAAAGCCAAACCTTTATAGAGTTCTTCAGTTCCTGTTGTATGAGGCATCAAACAGCCGAGGCTGACGTGACTTGCCCCAGCTCGGCTGTGCATCATAACAGCTTGAGGTTTTTTCTCCTCAGATCCCGGCACAGAGAATATGAAATGCCCGTCATCTACCCGCATTTGGCTGTTGGTGATTTTGTTTGTAGGCGTGCCAGATCCTTTCAAAGTGACGTCCGGTTCTCCTTTTGCATCCCACAAGAGATGGGAAAGTAACAAGAGGCTGTTTAAAGGCTGTTTAGAGAGCATTTAGCGTTTATGCCAACTAGTTGTGCCCTTAGGGGGGTAATTAGAAGGAAGGTTTACCCAAAATAAACATTCTTCCATCAATTGCTCAGCCTCATATCATTTCAAACCTGTATGTTCATTTATCTTCTGTGCAGCTCAGAAGAAGATATTTTGAGAAATGTCTAAGTGGTTTTGTGCCCATAGAATGGAAGCCAATGAGTGCCAGTGTTGTTTGGTTAGTAAATTTAAAATATCATTTTTTGTATCGCTCAGAAGCAAAAAGGTCATACAGGGTAAGTCACTTACTCACAGTAATTTACTTCCAGGCAGATTTAGATAAAATCTTTTACTTGCAAATAAACTGTAAATGCATTACCAGGTTTGACAGAATGCTGTGCTTTATATGTAAACACTCATACAGAGCCACTGGTTAATGCTAATGTGCAGCAAATGTTTTTATGGTCTCCCGCTTCTGCATAATAAAATAATTCCAGCACAAATCAATATTTCATGGATAATGTACCGTCATTACTGCTGGTCATTATTGCAAAATTACACAGAGTTGCTTTGCATCAGTGTCGTGATCTCTGTTTTGCGATTTATCCTAAGATAACTTTTTGAAGACGAGTAGCAGAAAGTCAAGAAATTATGGAGATGAGGGTTCTGGACAAACTGCTAAACAGATTCAAAGTTATTGCCCACCTTAGCACCACAGTTTAGTGCATCATAGTATAACCCTTAGGCCACAGCTCTGTCTGCCATTAACTTTAAGTTATTAAACAAGTGCAAGAATAAAGGAAAGGATGATCTGATCTGTCTTGTCAATTGTAATCCAGTTGTAAGGCGTTCACACTCAATTCACATTTACACATTACAGAATCAGATTGAAACCACTTGTGAGTGAGCAGACAAGATGAGAAGCAGATCTATAGACTCACGTAACTCAATGTGAACATAAAGCTTCTCCCACATCCGTAAGAAGATTATTTACCTAAACAGAATAGCCAGTGATGTGTACGTTAGCTTATCTGCTGTGTTTGTTCCTGTCTCACGAAACGTTTCGCTGTCAGGTACCACTACGACCGCATAGCTGCTCGATACCAGCGGAGAACCGGAGAACGCGAGGACCTGCCCACAGACAGTCAGTCGGTCTCCGGTAAGCCCCACCCACATCTCAATACGTCTTTCTGAGTTGGCACAGAAACTTCTCATCGCAATTCTGTTTCCCCTTAAGTCTCCTCTCTGGCACAACAGAGCGCTTTCTGGCTCTGCTAATCACTTCAGATAAGTCTGATGTATTTAAAGCAGTTTTCTTCTCTCTGGCCGGCACAAGCTCTTCTCAACAGCGCTTTTATTTGGAGCTGCTGTAGAGGAGCATGCTAATGAAGGCTGTTACCCTCCACAGGATGACTTGAGCTTAACACACACATGCTCCGACTGTTAATGAAGCTGAGATTAATAGCCAGCATCACTTTAAAACAAGAAAGTGGCAGGAAAGATTGAACGCAGCCCAGCTCACACACACTCTCAAACTCGCACACAAAACCCTTTTATCTCCAAACCTTCAGTGGGACTCCAGTGATTCGGTGTAAAACCCTCATTGTGACGCTGCTTTAAGACTCGTGTTTTCTTTGTTTGACTGTGGCGTGAGGATTAAATTAAAAAAATCCTACTCTGTATTTTACCACCATAAATCTACAGAATTGGTTGGAATTATACAAAAATGTTATTGTCTTGTTTTAGATTTCATGTTTAATTATCACAGGGATTATTCTTGTTTAAAATGTGTGTGTGTGCCTCATTTAGTCTGTTCAGAGGGATTTAGCGTTTATTGAATTAAGCCACTTAGCGATTGTCTGGAAATATTAATGTTGCTTTTGAAATGCATTCAATGTTTTCTGTGTTTTCATGAATATTTATCACTATTATTATTATTAAGAGAAAAGGAAGATGATATTTCTGGCTCTGTGCAGTATGTATGTATAACATGAACTTGTCCACACATGTCCACATGAATTTTGCATGTGCCAAAACACAATCACATGTGAAATGCGTGATTTTGGAACGTTTTAATTAATCCCATGTTTTTCACTTGTTATTGTGTTCTTGCACATGCAAAGTTCATGTGTGTTTTCTGCAGAGGTATTAGGTTTATGTGGATTTACAGAAAGCAGAACTAACTAAAATAAAAGAACGTTTTATTAATAACTTTAAGACATTAATAATCCTGCGATGCATGCGGACACAAACAAAAGGCAGCGTTCAGACATGCAGTTACTGCTGGAGATAAAATTGTGTGATTACGCTCTTAATACCGTCAATGAGGATAAGATCTGTTAGAACTGCCCATGACAGTCATTCTGCTAGTCTTTAAAAAATCTGGTTTATTTATAGGGGAGAGTTAAGAAATCCCCAGTTCATTTCCAGATATTATGCACTTCATGATATCATATGTATTGCTTAAAGGAGTAGGTCACCCCAAAATGAAAATTTTGTCACGTTGTTGAAAACTCATATGAGTTTGATAAAGGTATTTTTGTGGTGCTCATTTTTCTTTTTTGGCACGCGACAGCCTCTGACCATCATCTACCTTCGAGTGTAACCGAGCGGTCCCTGAATTTCTGCTTTTTTTTGTTCTGTGAGAGAAAAAAAATGACACAGGTTTCGACAGACATGTGAGTGAGTAGATGATGACGGAATTTCATTTTGAGGTGAGCTATTCCTATAATTACCTGTCTGGGCTGACATTAGCATTTGAATAAGCAATCGCACGGCTATTGTTCAGAAACACTTGGTTCCTTTAATTATAGACTCACATTAATTCACGTTTACATGATGACAATAACAATGAAAGCGCGCTCATTACGCTAATGTAACTGAAATGCTTGAATTCATAAGGATTTATAAGGTACAACATGATCCATGCTAACTCATAAGTGATTTGTAATGTTGTTGCTCTCCCTACGCAGGTCTCCAGTTGAAACTGCTTTGTGGGGCTGATTTCATAGATACGTTTAAAGTGGCTGGTCTGTGGAGGGATGATCACATCGAGGAGGTGGTGGGCCGGTTTGGACTGGTCTGCRTCAGCCGGGGAAGCCTGCAGCCGGATCGGACCATACACGAGTCCGACATGCTGTCCAGGCACAGACAGAACATCTTCTTGATTCGTGAGTGGGTCCAAAACGAGATTAGTGCTACGGAGGTCCGGCGCGCCCTGCGTAGAGGCCACAGCGTTAAATACCTTATTCCAGACTCTGTCATTGAATATATCAAAGAGAACAACTTATATACACAGGACAGCGAGGTGAAGAACAAAGAAATTCAACTGCGACCTCTTACCAAGCAAACAATACAAGACTGACATGTGGGGCCTTCAATGTGATTTCAACTGGGCACATTTGATTTGTAAGCAATAGAGGAATGTGTTTCAAAAGATTGAAATTTTCACACTCTCTCTTTGAAAGATATGAAAGCGGGTAGTTTCAGAGTAATGGTATGTTTTGTCTGATATAAAGTGCGCTATAAAGTCTACATTATCTGTGACCATAGTTTCCAGGGCACCTCAGTGTAATGTGTGCAGAGGGATTTAAGAATTTATCAGGGCTCTGCAGGAGATAGATTTGCCAGATCATTGCTGAGCTGTAAGTCTATGTTCTCCAGGTCTGGGAATTGTTGACTTTTGTTGAATGTCACATGAAAGATAAATAACAGAGACTTTACACTTTGAAGAGCAAACATTGCTTTCTCCATTTCCATTTGCACAGAAAGCGTCATTCAAGTTGTCGGAGCTCTCAGGATGTTTCATCAGGCTTTGTTGAGGGGAAGAAAGTTTTTGAGAAAATGAAATGTATTTTTGGATATTTGTGTCAGTGTCTTTTTGAATCTAATCATCTTTCTTGCTGTATCAGAAACTGCGAGTTTTAAGCTCAAAGCAGCTGTGTTGTGCTGTGATGAAGCCTCCTGCTGACATTTTTGTGTGTGTGGTTTTGCTTAACCATATATTAGGGACAAATTTGCATCAGACTTGTGCAAAACCTCCTTTTGGAGGCTTTCATCATTATTGAAAAAAAATACCTAGAAAAATATGGTAAATAAAATTGTTTTTAAATTGTGAAAATGCTGTAATTTATGTGTTAAAGTGTGGGTTAGCATTAGGTTACAGTGTTTATAACAAGCTGTGTGTGTGTGTGTGTGTGTGTGTGTGTGTGTGTGTGTGTGTGTGCACGCGCCTTTATCTTTATTCTCTGAATATAAAAGAATTGAGTTTATCCAACACAAGCCGTCCATCTCTTTTATACATTCACTGAATTACCCAGAATGGCTGTGTGTGCCAACACAAACCATATGACACTTAACTGACAGTTTAAAACAGTAATTCACTTAGACCTTACAGTTCACTAAACACTTACTTTTGAGAGTTCTGAGAGTCTGTTAACTTTGGTCTTTGTTTAAAACATTTGAATGTTATGTGTTATTAATATCAGATCTTGTTTTGGTGTTTAAAAGTTATGTTACCGTTTGCATTTGAGAGCAGTTGAGTATTATGTGTTAAGATGATTATTAATATTAGATCTTAAAAGATCTTTAAAAGATGTTTCAATGATGTTACATGATGCATTTAAGTTTTAATATTTTATGTTTTAATGTAATTGTAGCGGATTGTTAAGCTCGATTGAAACTCTGGAGGCGGACATGCAGTTTGTATAACAGTATCTAAAAGAAGAAAAACAATCTGAAAGTAATCGGATTATTGTGACCTTGTTAAAACGGCGGTTCTTTCAGCTGGAAAGCATTTGCATGGGACTGGATCCTTTTCTAACCAATCCATCAGTTTAATCAGCACTCAGAATTACTGCTGATTATAACAGCGTCTGGAAAATGATCTCCAACGAGAACTTTGAGAAGTATCTCAAAGCTTTGGGTGAGTTTTACACAGTCCATTCACATCAATGATGGACAAAATGGTCCTTGATTATAAATGCGTGGAGATGTTTAATACGGCGTGATGTTTGGCTGTGGAAATGTATTTTATTTTGTTCCCTTGGTTGTTCCCTTGATAACCAAACTTTCTGCCAAAGTATAATAATTACCACGATTTATGTTGTACTGAAAGTTAAGAAATTTAAACAACTGGAACGAATAAGGTTTTGTGAGGACCAGTTTTTTGGTGGAAACTGTGGTTACCATAGTAATGGGAACAGTAGCATTGATGCTATTCCTTGGTCTTGAGGACCCTGTACAGCTCCAGAGGGAATGTGCTCCCAACGTTTTCTAAAAGTTGTATTAAAGTTATTAATAAAACGTTCTTGCAGTGTTGTTAGTGCAACTTTTTATTAGCATACATTAGCATACATCTTGAACGTTGTATATATATATATATATATATTACGTGGCATGTTAATAACATCTGCTACCATGTCTTGCTCTAAATATGTCGCTGCCATTTATTGTAGGATGTGAATGTGGCTGTTAGAAAAATAGCCACCATGTTGAAACCTGATGAAGAAATCATTCAGGACGGAGATCACTTATCATCAAGACCCTCCTTCAGGAACCTTCAGGAACTCTAACATGGACTTTGTGGTTGGTCAGGAGTTTGGAGAAGATCTGAGTGGAGTGGATGACAGGAAATGCATGGTGAGATAACACTGCTAGCGGATGTTTAAAGGATCTGTTTAAAGTCTTGAACAAGCCTGAAAATCTTAAAAAATACTTTTTATTGTAAAGTAAAAACTGCTTTATAAAGCTTTTGTGTCTGCTGTTCAGACTTTGCTCTTTTGCACACCTGAAGATGAAAACAAGTTGTGCCTTTGGGTCTTTCTCAGAGTTTTGGTTTTGAAAGGACACCGGATATGATTGATTGATATTTTCTAAAGTTTCTCAAAGACAAAAGTTTGAATACCTCGGCAGCTTCTTGAATTTATACAAACTCCAAACAACAGAGAAATCTGAAACACTCGGTCTGTATTCTGTCATTTCCACTTAGAATATAGGGTTAACATTTGTTTAATTTCATTGCCCTTGGAAGTCACTAACTGTGTGTGTCATTTACAGTTCACAATTTCAACTAATGAGAAAAGGCTAAACTGTGAAATGAGAGCAATAATTGGCTGTTTAATGTTATAAGAAGCGTTACATTCTCTCCTTTCATTTTCCTCTCGCTTTACTTGTCATTTGAGGAAACTTGTTATGTTTAAGACCTGTGTAGAGATAATTACAAAGATACTGAGACAATAATCACTTTTTGTTTAACCCCTTCTGTCCCAGCTGTATTTAACAGTATCTAACAATTGTAGAATTAAGTGTTAATGCTGCGCTTGACTTGACTGTCCTATCTAAACAACTAGCTGATGAAACTGCAAAAGGTCTGTGTAGTTTCTCCTTAAACACACACTTCAATGAAAACTGTGACCCGGTTTCTCCTGAACTAAAATCACTCGACCTATTCAATTTCCGCAGCACCAGGCGATGCGGTTTTGAGTTTCTCACAGGAAACAGAGGAAGAGGCATTTTTGACAAGCTTTCCTTTGTGCACCGTATCGTTCGAGTGCAAACGCATTTATTGTGGGTCAGATTTATATTTCTGTTTGTGTTGATAACGTGAGACTGCAGATGTGTTTTTTCTGTCTGCTATCTGTGTGCAAAACCTGTTCGGCTTTTGTGCGTCTGTCCTTAATCAGCGCCGTTACAAAAGGGCATATTTCTGCTGTATACAGAGTAGGGTACCAGTAAATCACTTTCTCTTATGCATTACAGACCACCATCACCTGGGAGGGGGATAAACTGGTGTGTGTGCAGAAAGGAGAGATCGTGGGAAGAGCCTGGACTCACTGGATTGATGGGGATGAACTTCACTTGGTGCTAAAGACCAGTTGTGCTGTTTTTTCCATCAGTCATGCATTTCATTTATATGCATAAGAAATTAAAGCTGACACACAAACTGCCACGTTGTCCTTTATTGCATCACTTAGGAATGTTGTATAGATAGATCTGTATATACTGTATATGATAAACATGTACGGCGTCAGATTTAAAAACATCTTAAAGCTGCAATCCATAACCTTTATATCCCTAGATAGATAACAATTTTAGTTATACAGCATTATATGGTGAGTTATACAGCATTATATAGTGAGCTATGCAGCATTATATAGTGAGTTATGCAGCATCATATAGTGAGTTATGCAGCATTATATAGTTAATCTACTAGGGTGACAGTAGCAACACTAGAGAACATATTCCGCTAGCTGTGTTTCTACCGCCATCTCTGTTTGAAACATAACATTGCAGGTTAACTAACATGATTTTCATATTAATGTTTATGTCAAATAAAGCCAAACTGACATTTCCTGGGAAACTACTGTTGTGAATCGTGGTACAGTGATTGTGTGGAGCACTGAACTGTTATGTACTTGCTGATTTCTGTTCATTTTTAACCCAAGTAAGTCAGGGATTTGCTTTAAAACTGTCAGTGGTACTAGCACAGAACAGAGCAGATGGCAGGGGAAGAGCTATTCTCAAGCCGCAAACCTCTCAGCTCCACGATGATGCACATTAAACTGGTTATTTTAATACCTTTGAACTCGGTTGAAATCATTGTAATGGACGTCAAACACCATCATTATGATTTGATAGGATTGTGAAATGATTTTGACTGGAGTACGTCGGGTGCAGCTATAACAACAGATGTTTGGTGTCAGATGTGTGTTTGATCATGCATAATAAATAAAACACTGTTCCTGACCGCCCTGCCATGCTGTTACCAAGAACTGGACATTACTGACACCAGCTGGTTAAAAGTTACGTATACATTCACTGGTGTGTTGTAAAAAACCCAACTGATGTCGGTTCATTCTGAGGTATGTATCATCCCTGTTAAAACAACAACTAAAACCACCCTAATCTGGTTGGTGGGTTTTAGTTAGTCTCCCAGCTGGGTTTAGTTGGCTGGTTTTACAGAGACTAGTTTGACCAGGCTGGGAAGCCAAGGATTAACCAACTGTTTCTATCTTAAAGCTAAACTGATTTTATCTGTTTTTATTCCTCAGTAGAACCTAATTTTGTGGTAATGATCTGTATAATTGCACTTGTTAAGCCTGTTTTGTTTGGTTACAGGAGCTGAGGGCGGCTGAAGTCATGAGTAAACAAGTCTTCAAGAAGTTTGTAAGTCACGCTCCCTACTGGAGAAACCACCTCACTTTAAAAACAAAACAACTGCATCGTTCATCTATCATCTCAGCCACCTACAAAACGCCTCTGCAAATGTGAAAACAAACATATGTGATGGTTTGTCACAATCTATGAAGGTTTATTTGTTCTGATCTGAAGGAACATCTCCAGTGACTATTCATAACAGAAAGCTGCTTGTCATATAAATGTCTTTTACGTTAGTGGTAGAGAACTCTGCTGTGCAAATGAACCATTAGACAACAGGTGTGAGAAGATGTTGTCTGGAACATAACATTCAGAAGATTGGGAACTTCTGTGTATATAAAAGTAATTAGACTCCAGAGAGGTTGCTGTCATTCTGATTGAAGAGTCTGTCTGCCTCTTGGGTTTCGTTTTCCTTCCCATCATGCCTCTGTGTTTGTACCCACAACAGAATACACAATAAATCAGTCAAATAAAGAGAAATGAATTGCCCTCCGCTGTTCATATGAGCCTTCATGTGTTTGTTTGTGCTCTCAGTGCTCCGCTTTAATAATGTCACACCAGCGTAACGTACTCTCAATATTGCAGCTGTATTGTAAATACTCCAAAAAATGCAAGTCGGCATGTTCGCTTTTCATTATGGCGAAGTTACGCATCAGCGATTCTGAAGTATTACATCAATATTGTGGTAAATAACTGATACCCATTCAGCACAGTCAATGAAAGGCACAAAATTGGCAGCGTTAGTAAATGTTGGCCACCTGATACTAAACACATTTTTAGCAAATTTAAAATCAGGTTTTTATGTTAATGGCTCCAAATAAGTGTTTTAGAGTGTCCTGCTGAAAATGTTAACTAAATACCCCAGTTAACCTGTCAGTGGCCATAACCCTTTCGACTAAATACACTAGTTAACATGTCTGTTGCCACAATAATTTCAACTAAATACACCAGTTAACCTGTCTGTGACCACAATAATTTCAACTAAATACACCAGTTAACCTGTCTGGCAAACAATCACATGAACAAACATTCAGAGCCAGGGCTGCTTACTGTCAACAAACGTATTCCCAGTCAAAAATAACTTGCTCTGTGTTCAATACACCCGAACCGTACACCTCGGTTTCCACAAGCAATATATTTAGTTCCTCTTTTTGTCCTATATCTGTAGATGTATATATAGTTAAGGAGCCCAGCTATAGCTGCAGTGAGCTTTAGCGCTCACATATTATTCTTAGATCCAAGCTGAATTTGAATCTTCTGAATAGGATGACCCTTGTAGAATCATTATTACTGATCCGGTTCTTGTATCTTGAGGAAAACAGAATTGGACCTCCAGTATCACTGACGTTCACTGATGATAGAGGAACTCACGCTTTAATTACAAACGCCGGCTAATAAGATGGATATTGGATCTGAAATAGGAACTCTAATGAGCACCTGAAAGCTCTTGGTGAGTCAATTATGGATTTGAAAAGCAAGAACTCTTCAATAGGCTTAATTAACATTATCACTGTACAGCAGTAAAGAAAACCTTTAAAACATCATTATATTAGTGAGCTGGGCTGTATAATCCTGTCAGTGATTAACTATAAAGTTGAAATAATTAAAGAGTAACAGATATATTGTATCATTTTCACTGAGTTTTACTCAGTTTGAGTTTGTTGTGTGTGTACATGCATGTGTCTACACACACACACACACACACACACACATAATATATATAAACAATATAATCTAACCCACACATAAAACTCTCTGCTTTTGTAAAATAAAAAATTTAGTGCCTATATTTTAGTATTTACAAAAAGAGGTTTTACTCAGATTTGTCCAGTAAAAATGTGTCAGTTATGGCTATGTAAACCCCACACACACAAACACATACATTCATGTTTATGAGCTCAGATTGATATAAAAGAAACGTCTTGGTTTTTAGACAGTAAACACTTGATCAGATGTGTCACATATGCTGTTGTATGCTTGGTGTACAACAATATCCCATGTTCATCTGGGCAAGTGATCCTGACAGACGTCAGTGTTGATGTTGGGATTATTCACACTGAAGCCAGCGACATCATCACATAAGGATCACTTCATCAATGACATAATCACATTCAAGAATTCTGACTTGTGATTGGAGAGTTTAAGGAGGATTCGTAGCCGGTTGATGACAGGAAACTGTGATTACAAATTCATGTTTTCTTTATTTACTCCCTAATGAATAACAAATGTATGAGATGTTAAGTGCTGGTGCCCTTGGTTTCTTTCTATATTAACATATAGCCATAATATTCATTATATATACAAACATATATTCTATTTACGTTTCTATATATTAAAGCTCATTGCCTTCAATATTTACATTCCTGTCTTTAAAACATGACTTTCACTTAGCAATTGTGTTACAATAATGTTTTCATCTGCATTGACTACTACACACATAAAGCGCCCTTGCAAGCAGATGCATGTATTTAGCATGTTTTTGAGAACTGTGGCACAGAGACCAGGGTTCAAATCCAGCCTGGGTTAGGCAGCCATTTCTTTCTCAATCTTTCTCAGTTGACCACTGTCCAATTAAATTAAACCAATGTAGAAGGTAAATATTAGGTTTAAACACAGGTTTTAAACATGTTTTAACACCAGAAACTATAGGAAAACAAATAATAAACCATGTTGAAATTGCGCTCAGTTTACTTACATAGGAAGCAATGGTCTGCATTAGTACTAGCCTTTGATCTGCACTGTAATGCTCGTATACAAAAGTGTCTGTCATGCTTTCAGTAAAACTACAGGCCTCAGGCATGTCTTTGTCATCAGTGTTGTGCTGAGAAGATTAACTGGATGTGTTTAAAAGATAACAGCAGATGGTTGCTGTTGTTTGCTGTCGTCTTATCTCTTGTCTCGGGAACCGAGTGGTTCTGGCACGGTGGTGATACACGTCCTCAAAAAACCTGTTCTGTGAACTGCCACCCACCACTGGCAAACTTTTCATTCCTTAAGTCAACCCATCACCCAGGTCTGTACGTCTCCAGCCCAAAAATGATCAAATACAAACAGCTGTTTAAACATATGTAAACTGGGCTAAGCACTTTCATATATGTTGTTCTACTTTTATATCTGTAAGTGCAAAGAAGAGAAATCCTGCCCTACATTGGGATAAGCTGCATGACTTCAGGAGTTGAGTTGAATCATTGGGGAATAGACTAATGATTTTTATTGCAAATAAAAAAATGAGAACTGCACACAGTTAGCAGTTTATTTAGAGTCTGTCCTACCCAACCGCTGCTAGAAGGTAATTTAACAAGCAGAAAGAAGTTGTGTCTGACTCTCCGAATGAGAGGCAAGGGCATGATTGACAGGAAGAAAAATGATGTGATGAATGAAATCTGGCTCCTGCCGCTTTTAGAAATAAAGTTGATGGACTCTCAGGATGTTGGAACTTATGTTTCCTCCCATGAGAACCAAAAGTGTGTCTACAAAACATGAGTAAACTATCAACACAAAGATGCAGCGTGCCTGTGTAGAGATTCCAATATCTAAATATAAACACTGAATATAAATTTAACAGTTATATTTTAGTGAATTTATTATTATAATTATACATCTAAAGTTACTTACAGTGCATTCAAGTTGTATGTTTTGTGTGTTTTGTAACTTTGTGTGCTGTTAATGCAATGCTATACCAGTCTACCATTTTTAAAACATGGCTGGTATGCTGTAATGGGCTTGTAGATCACGTATCATTGTTTGGTGTTGAATAACTTATATGCTACTTGGCTAATAATTTAGGGTCTATGCTGTGTGATGTATATTTAAACAGTAGCATGTATAGTGCACAGTGTTTATTTGACAGACATTATGTGGCTAAATTACTTCATACATAATGTTTCCAATTTAAAAAAACTCATCTTTGTCATGGAACTGCCATTGTTTTGGCCTTTATAATATATGTCTTCGATTCTAATCCTTTTCTCTTTATCTAAATTACTTATCAGTGGTCAGAAAAGGGGTCAAAGGTTATTCATTATTGGTCTGCTGGCGCTAAACCAGTTTCACGCAGGCGCTGGTCTTAAAACGGATGTTCCAGAAATGAAGCCTAGAAATGAGTTAATTGAAATTAATTGGATTGTAAAAGGCCAAAGTAAAGGTCATGTGTGCAAAAAAAGCAATTTGTACTCCAAAAACATTAGCCTATAACAAATGAAGACGGCGAACTGTGGCGTCGTCCCTGAATCGCAAATTAATGTCACACTTTTCAAGACGCTGCGCGAATCTTAATGAGACTTCAGTATCGTTTACATCCCATTCGAGAAATGTCTTTTCCCTTCATTGAATCCGAGAATTTGCGTCGCAAATCCGTGTAAATAATGTACCGATTATCTTCCAGCATTAATCCATATGTTCCCATTATAGGGTGTTTTCTCCATATAGGTTTAACAAGCACATGTTGCAGTAATCAATGTGTTTCCAGTAATGGTGGGAATAAAACGTGCATCGTTTGCTTTGGGTGACCAGAAAGCGACATATTTCATAGGCGTCTGGGAAATGATCTCCAACGAGAACTTTGAGGAGTATCTCAAAGTTTTGGGTGAGTTTTCTAAGCGACTTTTTTTTCAGCCAGATTGCATTGGCGTTGCCTGCAAAACAGACTGACATTTACTTAACAGGCGATTTGTGCATTCTGTTATATTTCTGAAATATTTCAATATTATTAAGTCATTAATCTGAAAGGATCACGTGTATAGTAAAGATGTAAATTGTGTTTAAACCACTTTAGAAGTAACTGGAATTTCCATTTTATTCTTCCTTCCACAGTTCTTGAAGATGTAAAATTGCTGTCTTGTTAAAACCTGATGAAGACATCGCTCAGAAGGAAGATCGCTTTGTAATGAAGACAGTCAGCACATTTAAAACTATGGACTTTGTGGTTGGCCAGAACTTTAAGGATGATCTGGGCCCAGTTGAGGGCAGGAAATGTAGCGTGAGTGAGACCTGCTTTTATTTTTCTCCCTTAAACACAAAACCCGAATATAAATCACAGACATTGAGAGAAAATTGACGAGACAATTGTTTGTCTGCTGCTTTTCTTCAATCTTTGGTCAAGAAATAGCTCTGCTCGCTTTAGTTTCTCATTTGAGTTATTTTTGCATGAATGACTTTATTGTAATCCCATAATATATACGAGGAATGCAGATAAAAACAGGAAGTCATTTAAAGCGGCGGCGACTGAAATATTAAGTGAAAGCTGTTTTTTGGCTTGATGGTTATTGGTTACATTTATACTTAAAACCTAAAAAGAAAATCTCATAGTCTAAGACATTTACATTTATGCATTTTATACAAAGCAACAGTCATTGCATTGAGGTTATACTTTTTTTTTTATCAATATGTGTTTCCTAAGAATCAAACCCACAACCTTTGTGCTGCTACCACCAGTTGTGCTACAGAAACTTGAATCTATCTTGCATGAAGTTCATTTGTCTGAGGTTGAATTAAACAACAGCTTATTTATTGAAGTGTATAATAGCTTGTCTCATCACTAGAGACCTCTTGATTCACATACAACATGTATCCATTACAGTAGCACTAGTGCTGTGGGGTTAAAATGACCCTCCCATTTGGAAAACACAATAACAACTGGAAAAAATTGAGCTATAATTAACTTTTACAGTTGCCACTAGTCTATGAACTTTGTCCTCAGGTCAAAGTATTAGTTGCCTGGTCAATACAGTCACATCATCAGTTTTACACTTTATTATTTTGTGGTACAACAGTAGTAAATACACACACCATGTGTTTCTACAGACGACCATCACTTGGGATGGAAACAAGATGGTGTGTTTAGAGAAAGGAGAGATCGAGAGCAGAGGCTGGACTGAGAGAGAGAAAGAGAGAGAGAGAGAGATGAGCTTCACTTGGTTCATTGAAACATCTTTATTTATACATATAATTTTGCCCCATTTTAGTAAAACAAAAAAAATCCTAAAAGCTGCTTGTAAAGCAAATTGTTGTAAGACATATGGTAAATGTAGGATACAAACGGCATGTGCTCACTAGTGTTAATGAAGGGCTTGTTGTTTAGGGGACACTAGGACATTATTATCGTTTTAAGGCTGTTCTGAAATCATAACAGCAGATGTTTGCTCACATCTGTGTGATGTTGTGCTTTATTACATGAGACCCGTCGGTGAAAGGTCTGAACCGACGCTGTACCGCCACCTGTCGGTGAGATGCAGTTAGTGACGCAAATAACAACATCAGCTTTATGGTGAAGATGTTGGGCTGGTACTGCAAAGATTATTGGTTCAAACCCAGTCACCATTTGACTGAAGAGGGGCTGTTTGCATTTGGGCTACCCACTGGTTTCTGATATTTTATGATAATCATATAATTTTGAATGTAGGTTTTAGGACTAAAGTTGGGTAACAAAATCTGTCTGTGGTCTCAGACAGTATGAAATCTGTAGCAACCTGTATTTGTCCCATAAGTTTATTTGTTTATCTCTTTGATTTGTTTAAAATTGTGTTTTTCTGGAGCTCGGAGCAGCTGGAGTTGTTGGCAGACAGACCTTTAAAAAGTCTTAAGCTGTATAATAGCCCCCCCTGCTGGACAAGACAGGGAAACAAGCACCCAATACAAAGCTGTTGATCTGATGTCTTTTAGAATCAGCCTGTGTTCTTTATCATGCGTTTTTTTATGAGTTCATAACTCATAAGACACAAAACAAAATGATCAAAACCCAAATTAAACTGTTGTCGTTTTTAATCCGTCAAATGCAAAGATTATTTGGCAATCTGTGAATCAGACCATAACTTTAGAAAATAATAAATAATGTTTCTTTTATATAAAACATTTTATCCTGCTGTTTGGTGTCTGTATTCTGCTTGCATATGGGTATTTCTGACATAATGTGACTAATGATGAGGAACTGTGTTTTTTGGCATTAACATCTAAAAACATTTTGAACATTCTTACAACCTTAAAAATAATTGTTATCTGGGTATTTCCTGTAATAGTCAAGTGGAAAATGTGACTTTAAGTGACTTTTACGTCTCAATCCTCTCTGAATAAATCATGAGAAACAATGAATTCCCTCACCTAGTTCCTCTGTGTTCTCAAAGTTTTCATTGCTCTTTATTTTCCAGTATCCATTTATGTCTGTGAAGACATATTTGTTGCCTTTGTTTGCTTTTCCTCTGTGCTGATGTTTCAACATCAGAGTGTGAAGAGAGTCTCAAACCGCAGGCGTGTTGTAATCCTAAAGCCAATTAGGACCTTGGATTACCTCAAAGAGCTTTTACACATGTGCTGGGACTTCTGCTGGGTTTTTTTAACCGGATCCTGGCAGAGAATTCTAATGCCTGGTTCATCCCACAAACTCCTGTCAGCCATTGCATGTCAATAGACAGATTGTGTCAGTGGGGTTTTCGGCTCGTGAGCAGCACAATTGGACACGGCAATCCCAATGCTGTCAAACTCTTTATTTGCTCCTATAGACGAGATAGAGAGAGAGAGAGAGAGAGAGAGAGAGAGAGAGAATTGCTCAATGCACCAAACTGAACCTATCACTAAACCTATCCTGTGGTACAGTATTCCTATTTAAAGAGGATTTTGTAAAGAATAATGTATTTGGCATTGTGCTTTACCGAGCTTATACTCAAATGTATTACTTTTATAAACATAAAATGTTGAGTCATCAGATGCAATAGTGTTACATGGATTCAAATCTCTAATGTTTTAAATTCATCATTTACTCATCTCTCAGATAATAAATTAATACATATCAGAGTCATGGCATATGGGTGGAATATTAAGCCATGTTGCACAAATGAGCAATGAGTTTAAATCTGGCTTGCAACATCATATCAAATTACAATCATCTGCAACAAATGTGAAGTTATAATATGGAAATATTATTTTACTTATTCTGTATTCACATTTCTGCTACTTTTTCTGGCCTGTTTTGATGACAGCCTGAAATGTTTTAGATAAAGCTGTGTGGTGACAGAATAAAGTGTAGCCTATAGGCATGCGAGTCTGAACATCAAACGCTGGAAACAGCCCTTGTTCTTTCTGACATATTTCTTTGGTACTTATCTTGTCTTCCCTGCTTAACAATAGAGTCCAAAAATGGGGTTTCTGTGATCACACGAATGAAGATGAGATACAATGACACACCATTACTCACACCCTCCTCATCCTCATCTGTGACAGCAGCGTTTCAGTGGGGATTTCGTGGGTTTGTTATGTTGTTAAGTCAAAAATAAACAGAGAAGAGCAACTATTTCATCCTTAAGTGAAACACGATTCAGATCCAGTAAAGTTTGTTTGTTTTTTCTAATGAAGGTTATATTAAAGATATATTGGTATAATGCACAAACTAAAGAGTGACTCGTAATCCAGCCGTAATATATGCAAAAGTAAATCTTATGCAAAAGTTTTTGCGTGTTTCTAGTTGCATGTATTGTATGTATTACTAATATACAAGTATATATAAACATAAGTATAAACAGGTACATTTCGTAAATGTGATTCTGTAAAATATTCGATTGATGGACACAGAACTGTATATATTTATTGTACTGTTATTTATTTATTACTGTTATTTGCTTTATTATCTTCAGTCTCGGCGCCAGCACGGCAGGAAAACCGTACAGTGCCGAACATAGCCGAGCACGCCCGAAAGGTTACGAAGCCACCCGAGTGTGACGTCAGCGCTCCCGACGTCAACCTTTGAGGAAGTTCCACGTCACATTTGCTGCCGTGCACAAAACTGCAGCCGACATAACATCGCGGACTCTCGGTGGATGATAAAAACATCACAGTTGAAGGAAGACCATAACCAACAACCGTAATCATGGTAAGTGTCACATCTGCGGACAGACTTTAGGTCATTTTAGCGGTGGTTTGTAGATACTGATGAAACACGTCAGCTAGCGCGGCTAGCATGCAAAGGCCCGATGGCCACATAGACGATCCTCTGATTCGGTCTGTATGTGATGTATTTACCGATTTAACTCCAATATATTAACTTAACATACCGCTTGCGTTTTAATATTAGTTACATGAATCGCTAACCAACTGTTATCGCATTAAATAATAAATATTGTCTTTTCGGCTAACAGCTAAATATACGAACGCGACTCGGCATGGAAACAGTTGGCAGATGCTTTACATACGTGTGCAACATATCAGCCAGTAAAAAGTCACTTTTTGTGTTTATTGAACATTATGAGGTTTTATATTTGTAGTTGTCGTGTTATTGATCGCGGAATAACGGGCTGGTTGTGGATGAAATGTAGTCATTAATAAGTCATTATAAGTCATTATAAGTCATTATAAGTCATTATAAGTCATGGTCTTTTAGCCTCTCAGGCTGGACATCAAACGCAAACTCACGGCTCGGTCAGACCGTGTCAAAAGTGTTGATCTTCACCCAACCGAGCCGTGGATGCTGGCCAGCCTGTACAACGGCAGCGTCTGCGTCTGGAACCACGAAACACAAGTTAGTCGGACTCCATCTTCTCCTAACACGTCATTGTGCGACGCATAAACTGTAATACCTGTTATGTTTGTTATTTCATCTTTGACAGACGCTTGTCAAGACGTTTGAAGTCTGTGATTTGCCAGTAAGAGCCGCCAAGTTTGTTGCCAGGAAGAACTGGGTCATAACTGGTGCCGTAAGTATATGAAAGAGTGTGAGAGGCTATATACTGATATAACGTACAGTGAACAGCTTGACATATTTTTCTTTACTTTTGTAGGATGACATGCAGATCCGTGTTTTCAACTACAACACGCTAGAGCGAGTGCACATGTTTGAGGCCCATTCGGATTACATCCGCTGCATCGCTGTGCACCCCACACAACCCTACATCCTCACCAGCAGCGGTACCTACAGATTTAACCAATTTATGTTGGTCAATGTGTGTATTTGTTATGTATAAATATTAGTTAGGAATTTTGTCCCAGGTCCCATGGTTTTAGTGGTGGTCCTGCAGTGTGTGTAAAACATTGGTGTGTGTGTGTGTGTGTGTAGATGACATGTTGATTAAGCTGTGGGACTGGGAGAAGAAGTGGTCCTGCAGTCAGGTGTTTGAGGGTCACACACACTACGTCATGCAGATTGTCATCAACCCCAAAGACAACAACCAGTTTGCCAGCGCATCCCTGGACAGAACCATCAAGGTATCCCAGTGTTCCCTGTGAATCATCTCAACATTGGGTGGCTTAGTGGTCGGCTGTGATGCATTGAACCTTGGTGCTCATAGAGCCAATGTGGGTTTGAATCCAGCTGAAACATCTAACCGTTTTCTCCTGTGTTTCAGGTTTGGCAGCTTGGTTCTTCTTCTCCTAACTTCACTCTGGAGGGCCACGATAAAGGCGTGAACTGCATCGATTATTACAGTGGAGGAGACAAGCCCTACCTCATATCTGGGGCTGATGATAGACTAGTCAAGATTTGGGACTATCAGGTTTGTGCTTAGTGAGTTGAAACTCAGTTTGTTTTTCAGTTTGTGTTCTTCATCCATTTTCCTCATCCATCTCTCTTGTAGAACAAGACCTGCGTTCAGACCCTTGAGGGTCATGCTCAGAATGTCTCCTGTGTGAACTTCCACCCAGAGCTGCCAATCATTATCACCGGATCAGAAGATGGTGAGTGTGGAGCTCAGAACTTCATGAGTTAAAGATCTCTGGTTTAATGGGAGACCTCAGTCCTTTAAAGGGAAAGTTTAGTTCTAGTTTAGGTTTAAACTCCTGCTTTTGTGTTTTCAGGTACGGTTCGTATCTGGCACTCCAGCACGTATCGTTTGGAGAGCACTCTGAACTATGGTATGGAGAGGGTGTGGTGTGTGTCGGGTCTACGCGGCTCCAACAGCGTCGCTTTGGGCTACGATGAAGGCAGCATCATTATCAAGGTACTTACAAACATCTAGTATTTAGTTGTTGTATAATAATTATTGCTTGGTTATGAGAACATTGTTCCAACATTTTAAAAACATTCCAGCTCGGTCGTGAGGAACCAGCCATGTCCATGGACACCAATGGAAAGATCATTTGGGCCAAGCATTCAGAGATTCAGCAGGCTAATCTCAAAGCAATGGGAGATGCTGAGATTAAGGATGGAGAGAGGCTTCCACTGGCTGTGAAGGACATGGGCAGTTGTGAGATATACCCTCAAACTATCCAACACAATCCAAACGGCAGGTAAGACCATCCACATGTGACCTCACTGGTGTTGAGGCACCATCAGAAGTGTGGGATCAAAACTTCTTGATGTGTCCAGACACTTAATGCTGTTGTGTGTGGTGTAGGTTTGTGGTGGTGTGCGGAGATGGAGAATACATCATCTACACGGCTATGGCTCTGAGGAACAAGAGCTTTGGATCAGCGCAGGAGTTCGTCTGGGCCCATGATTCGTCTGAGTAAGCGTTGAATATACATCTCACAGATCTGTAGTTGATCAGATGTTGGTGGTTGTCTTGTGTGCTGGAAATACTTATGAGTTTCTGTGGCTTTCTTTACATGAAGGTACGCCATTCGGGAAAGCAGCAGCGTGGTAAAGATCTTCAAAAACTTCAAGGAGAAGAAATCCTTCAAGCCTGACTTTGGAGCAGAAGGTAAAAAGTTTTGCGTTGTATAATGGAAACTTGCATTACTTGACGCATATATATATATAACAACATTATATATATTATAAGTTATGTGTACTAAAATCAGTTTATTTCATGTTTGTTGGCATATTTTATAAAGCTGTGTAAAGTTGTGTTTAGATGCTGAAGTCTTTAATCAATGTTTTTGCGTTTGTAGGCATCTATGGTGGCTTCCTGCTGGGCGTTCGATCAGTCAATGGCTTGGCTTTCTATGACTGGGACAACACAGAGCTGATCCGTCGCATTGAGATCCAGCCCAAACATGTAAGTTGTGCTGCCCACTGCTTCATCTTACCTCACTGTCATCCTCTGCAGTGATCTACAGAGACTGATTGAGTCCGTCGTCTGTTTAGATTTTCTGGTCAGACTCTGGAGAGCTGGTGTGTATTGCCACAGAGGAATCGTTCTTCATCCTTCGCTATCTGTCAGAGAAAGTTGCTGCATCTCAGGAGTCAAACGAGGGAGTTACGGAAGATGGGATTGAAGATGCGTTTGAGGTCAGCGTTAACAAAAACAGCAATCTTAGCCATACTTAATGCAGTGTTATAATAGATTATTTGAAAAAAAAAAACAGACACCTAAACCTCCTTTTGGGGGCATCCTCATGTGTAAAAACACATCTATAGTTTTGAAAATTAAAGTGGTAAAATCTATACGGTTTTTTGTATATTTTATGGTGTTTATAACTAGCTGTGCATAGAAACAATAACATTCTGTGAAATGTCCATGTTAAGATACATCAGTTAATGTGTGTTTGTGTTTGTTCAGGTTCTAGGAGAGATTCAGGAGGTGGTCAAGACTGGCCTGTGGGTGGGAGACTGTTTCATCTACACCAGCTCGGTTAACCGTCTCAACTACTTTGTTGGAGGAGAGATTGTCACCATTGCTCACCTGGACAGGTGCAAAATTGAATTAGTCTAATGGTTTTGATACTCCTGGTATTTATAGTGAGGTCCAAAAGTTTTGAAGTTTTCTGCCACAGATTTTGAATGGAAACATTTAAACCCCAACTGTGTGTGTCACATTTAAATTAAGGTTTATTTTGAGAATAATAATTGAACAGTGACATGTTTCCTTTAGAACCATGTACCTGCTGGGATACATCCCCAAAGACGACCGTCTCTATCTGGGCGATAAGGAGCTGAACATCGTCAGTTACTCTCTTCTGGTGTCGGTTCTGGAGTACCAGACAGCCGTCATGCGCAGAGACTTCGGGATGGCAGACAAGGTGCTTCCAACCATCCCTAAAGAACAGAGGACCAGAGTTGCTCATTTCCTGGAGAAACAGGTTCGATTTTAAACTTTGTGTTCAAGGTTGGTTAGAAGAATCTTGTTTATCAAGAGCAGCTTTTCTCAAACAAGCTCCATCCATGCTTCTGCAGGGCTTCAAGCAGCAAGCTCTGGCTGTGTCCACCGACCCAGAGCACCGGTTCGAATTGGCGCTGCAGCTGGGAGAACTGAAGATCGCCTACCAGCTAGCGGTAGAAGCTGAGGTTCGTCATGCTAAACGTGACACTAGATAATAAACACGTAACGGCTCCACCTAGTGGTGACCACGTCACATACTTCACCCTTAAAGTCAAAACCTACAGTCTAAATTTAATGCAGCATGTTGATTAATTTATTATCACACGTTGAAAAAAGAATTGGTGTGTAAGATTCAAAATAAAAGCTTTAGGTCATTATAATAATTTCTAATATTACTTTTTTCTACTACAGTCGGAACAGAAGTGGAAGCAATTGGCAGAGTTGGCCATCAGTAAGTGCCAGTTTGGTCTGGCACAAGAGTGTCTCCATCATGCCCAGGACTACGGAGGGCTGCTGCTGCTGGCCACGGCATCTGGCAACGCCTCCATGGTTGCCAAGCTGGCGGAGGGTGCGGAGCGAGACGGCAAAAACAACGTCGCCTTCATGACCTACTTCCTGCAGGGAAAGTTAGTATCGTGAGGAGACAAAAGACCCTAAATGCAAGAAGGAATTCTGTGTTTTTCATTTGTGGATTCTGTAAAATGTCAAAGTTTGCCGTTTCTGGCTGTTAAAGGAACAGTTTGCCTATTCCTGTAAAAAATTTACCCAGCGTTTGTTGTTCCACTGTAACTGAATCAAGTCAAAGTCAATGTGGATCGCAGTCCAGACTAAACGATTCTTCAAGTGCAACAGTCATTTTTATTTACACAGTTTTCCTTCAGTAAAGGAAACTGTCAGACAAAGATGAGTTTCAGTTAGTTGTTTTGAATCTCATTGTATTTCCTCAGCTGAGTTGATCATGTTTCTCTTCTCAGACTGGACAACTGTTTGGAGCTTCTCATCAAGACCAATCGTCTTCCAGAAGCTGCTTTTCTCGCCCGCACATACCTGCCCAGCCAGGTGTCCAGGTGTGCCCTCACATGATCTATTGGTTTAGTAGCTAGTATTCAGTAAGCGGTGCAGTACTCTGTTCTGAAGGGCCGGTGTGTTTGGTGTAGAATGTCTGGTTTCTGCTAATCTAGGCCAGTGAGGTGCTGTATGTTTACTGTCTGTCCTGTGTGTTTTATAACAGGGTTGTGAAGCTGTGGAGAGAGAGCTTGTCTAAAGTCAATCAGAAGGCAGCCGAGTCTCTGGCGGACCCCACCGAGTACGAGAACCTATTTCCAGGCCTGAAAGAGGCTTTCGTGGCAGAGCAGTACCTACGAGAGACCTGCCTCGGTCAAACCAGACCTGCCTCAGACTACCCACTGGTTACGGTAGGAGAGCAGATCTTCGGTTTCTTGGCCTCCATGCTTTCATGTTCTTGTTTGAGTTTGGTTCAGGAGGTTCTATCAACTCGCCTGTGTTGGTTGTAATTGAAGTTGTTGTAGTTTGTAAAATGACTCTTGTCTCTTTATCTTCAACTCTAGCCTAATGAAGAGAGGAATGTGCTGGAAGAAGCCAGTGGTTATGAACCCAAAGGGATTTTTCCCACTCCAACACAGGTTATTATGTCTTTACATTATCTAACAAGCTATCTTGAATCACATTTTTCTGTAATAGCATGCAGCTGTACTATTGTTGAAGAAAGATCTTCATCATAAAAACCTCAGAACTCATGGAAGCGCTTTATGTCCACCAGGTGAAGGACGCAGATGAGGCCTCAGAGGATGCCGGCGTTTTAGCCTCCATGATGGAGGCTTTCTCAGCTCCAGTAGCTGCTGCAGTGGCTGCTGTGAGCCCTGCAGAACCACCACCTGCTCAGAAGGTTGAGAAGATAGTAAAGGAAGAACCTTCAAAGGTTGAAGCAGCAGAACAGAAGGTATTTAGAAACATTATGAAAGCAAATTCTTCATGTTACCATGAACCATGTTGACATTGAGCTTAATCCAACTTTGTTTTTTTGTTTTTTTAGGTTCTTGATGAACTGGAGGATGATTTGGATAACATGGAACTTGATGACATCGATACCACAGACGTCAATCTAGACGATGACTTCTTAGATGACTAAACCCCCAGCACAGAAGCATTGAATTTATTTAAGCGACCAAACCGTTTTGTTTTTGTACGTATGTTAGCCGAGGTTTGGATGGACTGGTCTGAACACAAGTGTCTCTTTTACCCGGAAAAAGGAGAAATGTGTTGATTTTGAACTTTTCTACTTCATAATAGACCTGCAATTTACATTTTACCTGTACGCTGTTTGCGTTGATTCCTGTATGTTGTACAATGATAAATCATGGTGTCGTTCTTCAATAAACGTAACTGTTATGCTTACAACACCTTGGCAAAATGTTTCTCAGCTTTTACCTCAATACCTTTTGACATCTCAGTTTTTTTTTAACTAAATATTTCAGAAAATAATTGTGTTTTTCTATGTTAATAATCTGTTCCATGCAGTTTCTTTAGGGGCTTCTGATAAATAGTTATTATTTTTATCGTGATAGATTTTGGCCTAACTGGAAATAATGTCAATGATGTTACTTGCACAGACTGAAACTGTCGTTTCATTAAAACCAAAGTAGCTGCAGGATAATCTAATTTTATCCAATATAATATGGCCAATATTATAATATGATTATAATGTCTAATATAATATGGCCAGTCTGAGATGGTCTCCAGACCGATAGGTGGCGCTGATGCCCCGCTGATGCGTTGCAGCGTCAATAGCCGCTGTGCCAGAAGTAAAAACTAAACTTTGTGGCGTCCAAATTTAACCAGTTTAACATCTTGTTTTTAACCAGTTTAACAGCCTATTTTTAACCAGTTTAACAGCCTTTTTTAGTGACTTAACTATTGCATGTGAAGCAGGTCTGAAGCAACATAACTGATCTGTTCTTCATTTCTCGTGGAGGCTCTTGTTTTGCCCACATGTCTCTCCGCGCCTCTCCTGTGACTCCGTTTTGTTACCTTTGCCATTCGACTTTGAAAGATTTAGTTGTTTTAAAATGTTGCCACGGTTTGTGTAAAAGCTGCCTGCATAGTTACTGGGAGTTCAGGAAGCGGCTGCAGTGTCCCGTGTGTCTGATGGACACACGCTGTTCTGTGGGTATCCGGCGCTTAAACGGCGCTGGTTTTGCCCCGGAGCTTAAACTCAATGTGGGCAACGAGGGGAGTGAGACGGTAAGTGTTTAAACTGCCTTATATTTTCACTAAACAGGTTTTGCATGAGTTTTTTTTAATACTTTCATTATTTTCTTGAGCACCGTGTGCCCAGAGGATAATGGAGGTTAAATATAAATCATAAACTATCAATATACAAAGGGAAACATTAATGTTTAGATGTTCTGCTGTAAATATGTTTGTTTGTTTGTTTGTTTGTTTGTTTGTTTGTGTTTAGAGGGAGCAGTCATGTGAAAGCAGGTAAGTGATTTTAAACATTTAAAGACAAACCCCCCATTTGTACATAAACACTCAGTCATGAAGAATGATCTCTTTGCGTTTCTTCATTTGTTTTTTCTAGGGACAAGGAGGTGGAGACACCCTGGGAAGCGTCGGTGCCAACGGGGCCCAAGGAATCTGAAGACGTTCCTTCTAAATTAAAGTGTTTA
Source organism: Yasuhikotakia modesta (assembly GCA_036877545.1). Lineage (NCBI taxonomy): Eukaryota > Metazoa > Chordata > Actinopteri > Cypriniformes > Botiidae > Yasuhikotakia > Yasuhikotakia modesta. Next base: position 9,803 of record JBAJNP010000463.1, on the reverse strand, counting down.
AAATGTGACATGAACTTCAAAACGAAGACTACCCTCAAAGCTCATGAGATGAGGAAGCACTCCCTCACAAGGCCATACCAGTGCTCCACCTGTGAGAAGAGCTACGTCCGGAAGAGTGAGCTGGCCGCACATACACGGATGCACATCAGACAAACACAGAAGGACACCATGCAGAGAAAAAAGAAGGTGCTCGACTGCCCTCACTGCATGAAGAAGTTCTTCAAACCGAGCGTTTTGAAAATCCACATACGGACTCATACAGGAGAAAAGCCATTTCCTTGCCCTCTGTGTGGAACTTGCTTTCACTGCAACGATTATTTAAGACAACACCTCAGGTATGTGCATGAGAGAACACCACAGCATCAGTGCGAATACTGCGGGAGACTTTTCAGCAGAGCATCAGGCTTAAAGTATCATAAGGCTATTCACACCGGAGAGAGGCCTTTTTCATGCCCACAGTGTGACAAAACGTTCATCAGAAAGGATACGATGGTAGCCCACCTACAAGCTCATTCGGGGATCAGGCCGTTCAGCTGTTCCGTGTGCGGTAAGGGCTTCCTGTGCCAACAAAACCTCAAGAACCATCTTCTTATTCACGAAGACCACCGTCCCTTTCATTGTATTCAGTGTCCGAGCAGCTTCAAAAGGTTGAGCTGCCTCACCAGTCACATGAAGGTCCATAACTCTGACCGCCCGTACAGCTGCACCGTCTGCTCCAAAACCTTCAAGTGTTCCACCGGTCTGCAGCAACACAAGCTTAACCACACCCAACTGGACCCTACAGTAGAGAAATACTATAGCTGTGAACAATGTGGAAAACGTTTTTCTAGCCCGTACAAGCTCAAGCGACACACGGGAGTACACTCTGAGGAAAGGCCATACAAATGCTTAATGTGTGACAAGAGCTTTCGCCTAAAAAGCGTTCTGGCATACCACCAGTTCACCCATTTCAAAGAAAGACCCTTCGACTGTGGCACCTGTGGTAAGAAATTCATTCGCAGATACAACTTAAAAAAACACAAGTGTCACGATAGAACGCGAGAGGCGCTTCAGGATGCAGTAGCAGATCGTACACTGATGGGAAGCCATGAGAATAACTTCACTGTAAAACTGGTTAGTGACCCGCCGTTGGTTGGTCAGTAACTCCAGCAACATTCAGGCCTGGTGGAGCATTTTTCGTTGTGAGAAGCCATTCAGACTGAAACCTGCCCGAGTTTGTGCTGGTTTCACTCCACTAGATGGCAGCATAACTTTTATACACAACACAAGCCACTACATGAGAAGCTGCTTTAAAACAAGTTTTTAAAAATGTAAAACTTGCTGTGATTTTAAAGGTTAAATAACGAGTTGTTTTGTTTTTGGAGTGTTAAGCCTGTGTCCTTAATATTTACAAGCTGATGTGTTTTTTCTTCTACAGATGTTTAATGTAAAGGCTTATAGTCCTCTTTTAACATGTAACCTCATGGTTTTGAGTTGTCATTTTGTTTTCGTAAATAATTTGTGATAAATGTTTAATGTGAAATGGCAGCAAATACCCCTCAAACATTGTCTTATGACCCAATATTACAAATTGTTTATTTGATGTTTTCTGTCAGTGATAAATCTCTAATAACACTTGGTGCTGTATAATTACATTTTTATTCTTTGTCTGATGTTTTTATGTCTTAAAGGCCAGAGGACAATCACAATATATTTTAAAGCAGCCTGTGTGAAATGTTGCATTTTGTTTCTGAATATATAATCGGGAGGATATATTTTAATGATGTTACTGTGTCTTGCAGTTAAAGCCATTCGTGTGAGTTTATCATTCAGGCATTTGATCTGTTCTGATGTTCCTCTTTTTTGTATTTTATTTGACTTTTTTTGTACTTATTTTGTGTTTTTTGTATTTGTTTTCACAATTGTTGATATGAAGGTTTGCAGAACTGCACACTGGCAACGTCATTCCCATTTGAACAAATAAACATAGTAAAAAAAAACCTAAGTCTGGTCAGGGGAGAGTCACACTCTTGTCTCCTTGACGACGGTCGCTAAGCAACTAACATTTGTCATCTCTTTCCTACCTCATGTCCCGTTTCCAACCATCTGCCTTTAGAGTGAAACCATCAAGTCTTTTCAAATACAAATATAGTTCCCACCTCAAGATTCACTGCATCCTGTGCCAACATCGACTGTAGCTGTTGGTTTATTTGCGTTTGTCATTGAATTACTGCGCAGGAAAACGCCAGACTTATTGTACCAAATCGTCTTTATTCACTCATTTGCAAAGACAGAGTTGATAACATTCATCAACAGTAACAAGTGAACGGTGATGCCATGTTTGACCTCAGAACGTTTCCAGAACGTTGCCTCTCAGATGTTGCATAAGCCTGTGTGGCCAGCCCCCACAGAAATGCTCGGCCCATGACAGATACGCTGGGTTCTGTGAGACTGTGTGACGGTGGGTTTAAAATGTGAAATCACGAAGGATCTTTGTGAGCTATTGTGTTTGTTTCTAGCCTTCCTTTGTCCTCTTCCAACTCGATATTTCATGAATATTTATAATCCTCAATAAATACTGCCAATATTTCTGAATGAATACTAAATTGTGGTGTTATTTTTTGGGGGGGAGCTAGGAACAAGAGACACTTCTAACACAAATTCTACTATCATTTTTAGTACAGTACTTAGTACATAATGAGACGTACAGTAAAAAAAAATAAGACAATATGATATATTTCAAGCCTCAATCTCAGCCCTAAGACTAATACTAAAATCTGCCTGGTTGACAAGAATATTGGACCAAGATTGCTCATCATCGTCTATTTGTAGTAAATAATGTTATAATAAAATTATTGTGAAAAGATATTACATGCTTCAAAACTACATGACAAGTGGACAGCTCTCAGTATTGCTTATCCTAACGTTCTTATTTGGTGACGTCTATGAAAGAAAGTGTATGAAGTTTTAATTTGACAAATAAGATGGCATTGATTAAAAGTGCCTTTAGAGTCTGCGTTTAGCCAAATCAAACATTATATATTACAATCATCCCATCTAAGGGAAAATAATAGTCATTTCATTTTCAGACAGTTCGCATGAACATGGCTTGATTTCATTAAAATGAGGCGCTGAATTAGTTCAACAGTAATTTAACAAAATCTCTAGCGTTCGTTCAGTCCGGCTCACGGGACTCTATCAAAGCTCTCTGTCGGCCGATCAGCTTTCCCTGCCAGCCTCGATTGCCATTCGTCTCACGTTTTATGTTTGTTAAATAACCGCTGCATCAGTGGAATTTCATTACCAGTGTAATTATGTTTAGCAAGACTAAAAACTACAGACAGTTTACTGTCATAGTGCAGTTTGTCATTGTAAGGGCCGTGGCTTTAGCAACAAATGGCCCATTACATTTTAAAACAATCAATTAGCGATTATAATTATGAGACTTATTATAGAGGTTAATCTGAGCATATAGGCCTGACTGCCTAAAAACCATTCAAATGTCAAATTTATTGATATGAGGAAGAAATATAACAGTATCAAATCACAAATATTGCGTTTTATCTTTGAATATTGCCCTTGTTTTTGAAATCGAGTCGGTCAATAAAGCAGATAAATCGTTTTATGGGTCGGCCATAAACCAGAAGGTTTTGTTAGTTGAATCTGAAGCATGTTTAATACATTGTACAGCATTTTATATTTACCTCAGTTGTTCACACTATGGAACTGCGTATGTGAACTTTTTTAGGGCCCTAATTCCGTTTGTAAACACGTCCCTCGAAGGTACGCTGCACAATTACTGCAAGTGGTCGCCTGTTTATACAAAAACAAAAAAACAACAGAATAAAAACTTTCAGTATCAGTAGCACTCCTCCACACTTATGTGTTGGTTTAGCCCATTTGTTGCACAAAGCTTTGCTCTATGTCTCAAAGCTAATTCCTGGGGTGACGTGTCTAAGAGAGACTAGCATGACACATCCCAGCTTGAAGGGTCAACATGTTACATCAATCTTTCATACAAGATTAGCCAATAAATCAAACTGAGCTGTACCATTTTAATGTTTTATCAAACTGAGTTTGCCCAAAAGAAACGTTTGTTGTTACACCAGGATTGGCGATCAGTCGGATTCTATTAAACGCTTACAAAAATTAACTGTGGTTTCACAATGGATTAAAAAAACATGGTTACTATAGGTGACCTATGGTAACCACAGATTAACCATGGCTTTGCGACAGCTTATAGCTTATCCATAGTATTTGTAGTAAAAGAACAGTTATACAAATAGTAAATAGTATCATTTTTGCAAAAAAAAAATACAGTTAATATACTTTCACTATAAGAAAACCGTAGTTAATTTTCATAAGGGCTAATCATTGAGGATTTTGCAGTCTAAAACCTATTGGATTAGGCAACACATAACTAGTTGATTTTAAAACTCCACTACTTTTGATTGGCCGTTTGAAAACGTCCATTTTTCAGCAGGGTTAGAGAAAAATGTGAATGTTCTCGTCACAACGTATTATGGTTTGAGTACATTAGGCTCTACTGTTTACAGTAGACTACAGTAGATGCTGATGTAGAACAAAGTGAGCAAAGCTAAAAAAATCCATGCAATAACTACTGTATATTATTCTGTGCCTGTGAGCTTTTTTTACTATAAAACCTACTTCGATTTCGTATCCTTGCTGTGTCAGCATGCGTCCCAACAGGGAACTACAGTAGCTATTTTATCATGTCTAACAGCCTTCCACAGCCAGCATGTTATTCTCATTGTACTAGGAACCAGTGCTATATTTGTGTATCTGTCTGTCTGTTTACCAGACTTCAGAACCTAAACACGTTGTGTCAGGATAGTCTTTACACTGATATGGTATCTCTGCACCACTGTCACGTTTAATAACTGGGAAAACTGGTATAAACAACTAATTTCACACATAATAGTTTAGGTAACATCACTGAAAGAACGTCTCCTTTGTGAAATGGTGCATCAATACTGTCTCTGTCTCTTATCTCCTCGCCTGTAAAGAATACATGCAGCTCTGGTTATTTGCTCCTCGTTCTCCTCTCTCTCCTAACTCGGTTCCTCTCGCTCGACCGTCTTTGCTCTCACAGTTTTCCGTTACATCAGAGCGCTGAGGTCATGACAGGAACGTGATTTCTGTCTCAGCATTCTACTTCCTCTGTGTCGGCTGAGGTCTCTGTCTCTGGCCACATCCCTCTCTCGGCCGAGGTGGGAGCGTGGAACCAGACCGGACAGGAAACGCTTGGCCCTGGTGGTCAGACTCTCTCTCCGAGCTGCCGTGGGGGACCCCTCCGTCCAGCCGGGCCCCAAGCTGTGGCCCCGGGCCGCCCTTACAGCCGCCTCCAGCAGGTCATTAGTGCGGTGGTCCAAAGAGACGGAAAGTTCCAGATAGAGGCAGCCAAACATGAGCGCACTAGAATGAGCCTCTGAGAGAGACACACAGAGAGAGAGAGAGGCTGAGTGAGTGATACCACCACAGATGGAGTTTGACAATCTCTTGTCATCTCAACACAGATTAGCTTTAGATAACTGAATGAACTGAGTGCAACATAATAGGGCACTAAGGGAAAAAATAAGGACTAATTCTTGTTTTGTGTGGGTGGGTGTCTATTGGAAGTGTATGAACAGCCTTTGACTGGACCACTTAACTCCCAAACAACACCGTCATGAATCACTGACACAACCTGACAGGAATAAACTGATGCGAGGAGCAGAAGGGACAGAAGGAAACAATAAAACAGTAAAAAGCATAAAACTGCAGCTCAGTTGTGCATCTGCTTAATGCATATTTTATTATAAAGGCGTCATATTATAAAAATAGATTTCCCTTGATTTTTTGTGTACAGAAAATGTCTGCTGTCCCACAAAGTAAACAAACTGTGGCTCAAACCTAGTCTATACGCCTAGATCATCATCTGTCATCTGTCTACCTATTACACTTATATATAAAGACATACTATATATATATATATATAAAAAGACANTATATATATATATATATATATACACACACATGCACACATGTACATATATATGTACATTTATATACTATAATATATATTATATATGGTATATAATATATTATATTATAAATGCATCTCTTTTATCAAACCAAACAGAGGCCAGGAAAGGTCACAATAAACATATTTATGACTTTCTGAAGGAAAAAACCTTGACTAACTTAAGTGGATTTCAGGGAAAATATCAAATAAAAATGCGGGATGTGACCCCTATAAACCGGTGATGCCATAAAACTGAAGTGCAACTCATTTTTTCTGCCGCAGCACATGCGAGATTTACTGCGAGCAGCGCTGTAGTCCGACTCTTCTGAAAGCTGTAAATTGTGTTTATGGCTACAGAGGCTGGACAGATCGGCTTCAGACGTTTAGCCTGCGTGACCCTTACAGTGTTTACGCATTCAGAGCTTTGCACAGCTTGTGTGCCTGTCTGTTTATCTAATGTTAAAATGTCCATATCAAGTAGCTGACTCGCAAACACAGAATGTAAATTAAACCTTCTGCATGAGGCTGAGTACACAGTGATATAGATTTGTGTGTGTTCTCGTGGGGCCGGATGAAAGATGCAAACAGAAAAGACAGATTCGAAACATTTCCATATCGATGGCCTGACAAACCGCCGCACCCGGAGGGGGTAAAATCTGCTGAGCGCAGCTGTGTCCGGACCCCATCTGCCCCTCATCACAAGATCCGTTCTTGTTTAAATTAATCCTGAATTATCCGTCTGTGTTTTTAAATTTTCAGTAAATGCTGATAAATTTGTGCTTTGTGACTTCTGGAGGAGGAGGAGGGCAACTTGTTTAAAAACCGTTTCAAAACACAATCCTGAGAGGAAAAAAGATATAAATATATGAAAAACATAAACAAATAAAATGAGATACGTAAGATTCTGCGACTCAGAACCGCTGTCTAAGATGGCTGAGAGTTTTAATAAAGTGCCATCGATTTATAAACTCCAGAAAATATCAAACTCTGCAGCTGCTCTGTAAGATTTTCACTCGCCTTATAAGAACAACGCAACACATGTGATTCTTCCCCCAGTTCTGCCCTGTTATCAGCGCTAATACATGAAAGCTCCCACACACTATTTTCTTAATGATTAAACACACAGCCTCACTGCCTCCTCGTCTTATCACACTCCTGCAAACACATGGCATGGGGTCTTCACTCCACGCAGATGAAGGAGAGAATCACAGGAGAGAGGGTGTGAGGGACAGAATATATATGAGTGTGTGTGTGTACCAGCATTTGCATTTGTACAAACACAAAGATAGTAACACCATCACATTGTGGGTGAGAGATAATACAGCGCAAACACTATAAAAATGCCCCGAACATGCCAACAATGGGGACGTTTGGGGGTAAAAAAGGGGTATGTTATATTGCATAGATCATGCCTGCATACATGCATATATACATTCATATACATATAAAGTTCATGCAACATCATGCAAAAATCATGAATCGTAAACATGCCTCATAAATCTCATAAATTTTGGAGTTGAACTAAAATGATCACTTTTAACCTCTGCATAAACTAATATGCCTTTTAATTCTGTATTTATCCATTAAATTAAGAGTCACAGAGTTGAAAACAAGCCGATCCCGCTGTGAGGAGAATCTACATTCTGGTCTCGTATCAGCCCCTAAATGGACAATATGTCCACTTACAAACGCAGGTCTCCTAGCAGCACCTGTTCACGACGATAAGCTGAGTGATCTTCTCATGCCTGGGATCCACGAAGGCCTTACATAAATACAGCCAGATGGAGATAGAAGCATTTAGACAAACACTGAGTCACGACAGCACGGCTGAACGCGGATGAGTCACTGTATGTGACAGAGGTGGACCGCAGGGACATTGTGTGAATCGAATACCTGTTGCATTATGGGATCTGTACTAAGCACTTAAAGCAAAGTGTGTTGAATTTCATCTTCAACGTTTTCATCTGCGATTAATGTCCGAGCTCTTACATGATACTTCAAAAGTCTCAATGCTTTAAAAGAAATTTTAAACCTGAATTTTGGGCACTACAGCCACAGGGCAGTAAGGTGTTCTGTGGCATTATAAATTCACAAACACTGAATTATGGGATATGTAGTTGTAAAAACGTTTACCCTCTGTGCTGATCTCGCGGGAACGCACAAGGTCGCTCTTGTTGCCCACCAGGATGATGGGGGTGTGAGGCAGGGTCTCCCTCAAAAGGAGGCGGAGCTGTGCGATTCGATGGAAAGTACGTCTGTCCGTCAGCGAGAACACCAGTATGCACACCTCACACTGCAGGGTGGACAGGTCCTGTCAATCAAATCAAACAGACCAATTACAGCAGGGATAAACCAAACTCATTTAAATCAGGCGTGTGTCGACTGCTGAGAAAGTATGATGTCCTTTACACAAGTGTGTAGTAAAAACATTCCTAAACACTATGGATTCACCATGTTGGCTTTGTCCTTTGACCCATATGGTCTTTGTTTCTCAGCTCCTGTGGAATTGTGGGATAAAAATGTCACCAGTGACACACTAGAGAATGTCAATGGATGCAGGAGATCAGTTGAGTGTTATTTGGGTGTCATGGTCAGGCATCCTTAATTTTTACACAACACACACACACCTCATACACAGTCAGCGCACACAGTAACAAACGCTCCCGTTGTTTTCGAAGAAGCTGTAAATGCACCGGGCATTTAAACAAGATCATTGATCATACCGGGAAAGCTTTGTCATGTTCGCTCGATTCCAGGTCTAAAAAAAGAAAAATGGTTTTCTGCAGAAAATTTCAGCCGAGAAGACAGGATGATGAGGTGAAAACAGCAGAGATGAGAAAAGCTGGATAGAAGAAAATGACAGAGATGAAAAATAAAGAAGGAGAGACAAGAGAAAGATGAGCGATAACAGAAAAATGCATTATGGGAGAAAAATGGATCATATTACAGAGAAAATAGAGCAATTTTATATGTGTGCGTGTACGTGAATTGTCGATATATATGTGTGTATGTATATAATTTATACGAATAACTGTCAATGAATTTGCTGTTTACAGAGTATTAGATTCTTAGCTTCTGTTAGCATGGTGCTCCAGATTGTTTGTGCCCATGGAAAGAGGATTAGCTGGGTTTACAGAGATGACCTTAAATCTGTGATGGCTCTGTTGTTGCTCCAGCTCACAGTTTCTCTCTGTCCCCGTTGCCACAGAGCTCAGGTGTGTTTGAAACATCATTCCAGGCGAGACGCCTCAGTCAGACACAAGCTTTTACCCCTGAGAATGTCACTGCACATTACCCAGACACTTTAAAGCATGAGTGGAGAGGGTCAGCCCCCCTCCCATCCTGACAGGACCCCTGTCACCCCGTCTTTAATGAACTGAGAGAGGAAAGACAATGTTTCTGTCCCCTATGGACCGTCTCACTGTTCCTCACTCAAAGCTTCTGAAGGGCTTTAGAAGACTGGGAATATAACAGATTCACAATGACAACCATACAGGGTTTGAAAGGACACGGGGTAAATAAAGAACGACAGACTTTTCTTTTTTCATCAACTTTTCCAGCTTACAAGAATAAAACTTACAAAAAAAGTGACAGAACTTTCTAGGAACATTTCACATCCAGTTTTTAAGGCGTTGCATTGATTGTTTTTGCTTGGTTATACCAACAATATTTTAAACATTCTACTAATGTTACACCAAAAACCTTTTTGGATAACCTTGAAAAAGCTTTCAGAGAACATTAACCATTATTTTAAGAATGATTCCTGTTAGCCAGGTTTTCCTCTGGTAAAGGAGACACA
>JBAJNP010000462.1:54498-95176 GCA_036877545.1 Yasuhikotakia modesta | reverse complement strand
CATCCTAATTTTTTTTTACCACTACCTGAGGTACAATTTTATGAGTAATTGTTTAAACCTAACACTTAAAACTTAAAATGTGCTTACGTTACATGTTGTATTTTACGCATAAATTTTAAACCTCTAAAATGTGATGAATGGTGATTAATAAAAAACAAGAGTTCATGGCAACACAACATTATCAATATACTTCATCTAAATAAAAAACTACTTCAAAATAATCAGGGATTTGTGATGTAGCTGCTGTTCCATCATAATTTGATTTAAAGTTCATCAAACTTTAGAAGAGTTATATGGAGCACTTGTAGTGTGATGTTACCAGTAGGAATATAGATGATGGATCTGTTTAACTTAAGGGATCTTAACCACATGAACATGACAGCCAACACTTTGTCAAGGGTTCAAATCTAGAGATGAACAGGTTTTAACAGAAGATGTGGTTTCAACACGCCACAGTCAATGACAGATTAGATTTGCGCTGCATAATAAATCAACAGTGAGACTGAATGTGAATCATCTGGCATGGGACACATGCTTGACAAATGAGATATATGAACAATCACCTGAAAAATGCCACCTAAATCACCTGAAAGTTAGCAAGTAAGCTACCATAACAAAACTAGACATAACCAGTTTCCCTTTTATACACTGATTTTCTTAACTGTATTACCACTATAGACTTACATTTATGCATTTAACACTTACATAAAAAGCTTGTATTTACTCTAGTTGTTACCTGGGAATTGATCCCATGACTTTGAGGTCGCTAGCACTATACTTAAGGTTTACTCACTTTGATCACTTTGCCACAAAGTAACATCCTCAAGCATGTTCAAATAAAAATCTTATAATGTCCAAGCTTAACATGCAGCTCATAAATTGCTGCAAACATGAACCAATAAAATGTCGTCAATGCAACAACCAAAAAACAAGCAATGTTTTGATGTTTAAGTGAATGCGTTCCACTTTCACAGTATATCTTATCAGCAGCCCCTTCTGAAACATGTTCCTTTACAAACACTTGCTTTCTTTTTAAGTAGTTGTCTTCCACTGTTCCAGACCTCTTTGATGTTGTTTTTTTATTCAACAAAGTGAAATCCCAAAAGACGTCTTTCTTTTGACCGGTCAGAAGTAAAGTTTTGTGATCTTTTTTCTTTTAAATCATGTCTCCCTTTTATACATTTTATACAACAACATTATTTTCCCTCTTTTCATTTCTGTGCTGTGATTCCCTTCCTCTACAGCTTTGAAATGGGCTCTTTGTCACTGTTGTTTCACTGACATGAGCAGCTGTGTCTGGAGCAGATATGACATTATGCCACAAGTGCATTCAGATGAGGTTGTTGTTATCTATAGCAGCCTGATGGGGGCTTAGAATGATAGCGGAGTAAGAAAAAGGTCAGCAAGACGAATGAACAGACCTCTGCGCTTTAACTCCTGCTGAGAGTGAGAAGCTGTTTCGGGAATTGAAGTCCAGATCTTGTTTTTCAGAGTCTCTCTTTACTGCAGTGACAAATTGCAACAAACACGGAGACTGTAGTTGATCATAATTGAGAAACACTTCATTCTGTTTTTATCTGTGGGGTAGTGTAACCTGCTGAGAGCTTTAAAGCTGCTATCAACACAAACACTGTGATGAGAATGTTGTGTGAATGTTTGTTAATGTACACTGAATAAATGACGCGGGTATGTGAAAACCTATGTGTTATTAATATTAACTAATTGGTTGGCTGCCTAAATGACTGCTGGTCTGATGATGTTCAAAGGGGGCTCACGCAACAAACACAGCTAGATGACGCACAAAAGGATGAAAAGAGGTGGTGACGTTACAAAAATGACAAGATTCAAAAATATTTGTATGACTGTATGGAGTGTTTTACTGTACTAAAGCACACCATGACATCATATGCTAAAATATTACAATAAAAATCTAAATTAATTTGTTCAGCTTTAAATTGATCACATACATACTGGAGTTAATTCCCACAAGTAAAATCTTGCGTTGTGGATTAATCAATGAGAAACATAAAACTTTTTGTTTCTATGGGTACCAAAGTACAAAATCCATCTAATCTCAAACTTCTCCCAATAGGAAATTTCACTCCATAAAGATCAATAGCACTATATCACAAATGTATTTTTGGAAAACTGTACTATTGGTTGGGGCTACAAATCTTTACTGTACCAAACAGTGTGACTCCATTGATTCCATTAGTTTGTTTGCTGATAGAATGAGCGTCCATTCATCTCCCAGTTGCTTGTGGTCATAAACTGCTAACACCTGCTGGGACATCCTTTATTTTAGAGGCCTGACTCTTGAGGGGACAGTTGCTTTATGAGCAGGTTTTGGTGTTTTAGTGCCTTGATTACAACCAAACAAAGTCTATCCTCATCTCACATCTGAAGATCTCAGTAAACCACCATTCATCTATCACCAATACACAAACACACACAGACACCCACCCACACACACCCACCCACCTTTTATGTTTCAAATAATAAGGACTGAATAAGGACAGAGGATTGTATAGAGAGTTCTCTGAACCCAGGCCGTGTTTATGTGAGAAAGGGTGTTGAACATGACAACTATCTGAAGGAAATGCAACTTCCTTCTTCCTCTCATTTTTTATTGCAGTGGCACATTCAATCTGAGAGGGGAATTAGTCTGTCGATAAGAAGCCATTACAGCTAATAATGTGAGATTGCACCTTGCATTCAATTGTCTTGTTTGTCATTTATTTTAAGCCACATCTTTCTATGGCTATTCTAAATTCGCCTGTATTAACATCAAGACGGCAAAACAATGCATGTAGAAGAGAGAGAGAGAAATAGAGAGATAATCAGTACTAGCTAATTATTATCACAACTACATAATGCAAAAGTCTAGATATTTAATTAGCAGTGCGGTGTCTCATGGTTAATGAATAATTCAACCAAAAAATTTAAACGTTATCATCATTTACTCATGTAGTTACAATTCACAGACCGCATAAAGATGTCAGAGATGCAATGAAAGTGACTATCGGACCACTCATCAGGGTTACTGATGCAATAGACTTACTTCAATAAACAACCATGCAAAGGTTTGACTATGCACTATGCACATTTACATTTATTCATTTGGAATATGCTCTACCAGTTGAGCTAACTGGAAGGCTACACATAGGTGTTACTGGTAGCTCAACCGGTAGAGCATTGCGTTAGCAGCACAAAGGGGTTCGACCCCACAAAACACAAGTACTGATAAAAATGTATACCTTGAAATCACTGTCGCTTTGGATAAAAAGTCGCTTTGGATAAAAGCATGTACATAGTTTCATAGTAAATAATACACTAGTTCCAGAAAACAGGGACACAGTTGTGGATACACAGTTGTGAACTCCATACAGGAGCATCATGCTTTGTAGCAGAAAATGAGGTAATTATTTGACAAAGGTCAAACAATTAGACCAAATGCAGCAGCTCTCCAAACACATACAGCCACAGTCATTCATCTCCTCAATGTCTGCTGGTGAGATCAAGGTCAGTGGAGCTTCATTACTGAGAAAGCACAGCAACATCCTCCAATAGGAAAGGCCCTAAATTGGCCATTCTAAGCAACTCTGAGTGATGAACAGTGATTTGTTATTTTGACAAAAATATTCATTATCTCTCCCACCCTTCCACAATTGTGACAGCACCATTTTTCATTGAAAATGTTCTACCAAAGAAAAACAGATGAGGTGCGGGACAAGTCAAAATGTTTCCTCCTGATACTGCAGAAATTTTCTGTTGTAAATGTCATTAATCACCACTCACTGTAAATCACCACTCACTGTTAATCACCATTCATTTTCACAAGCATACATTCAGTTCTGTGTCAGTAGATTTAAACACTGTTTTAATAAACACAAAATCAATACACAGGAACATACTGCAAAAAATGGTTTGACCATGACTTATAAATCTTAGGTTAACATTATACATGTTATTGTATAAAGTAGCACACATATTTCAGAAACAAAGCTTTTAATAACGTTACCATTCCTGCTGTAACGTTTTTTTCCTGTTGCAAAATCAAGTCTGTACATTGTTGACTATATTGACAATTTGATGAATTTACAGATAGTAGCCTCCCGTCCTCACGCCTCATTCACTTCAACACTTCAGTCATTGAAATCAACTCCTTGATCATGGAGTTTTCCAGCGGGAAGCCGTCTATCAAAACACTGAGGTTATGAAGCAGGGCCCGTGAAAACATCTCACGCAGATTAATTAATGATTGACATCCAGACTTGAGGAAACCACCAAAGGATCTGAGGTAAATGTAAGATGGCAATGTGGAGATAAAATATACTCACAGAAGATTAAAGCATTCACTAGAAGGTTCAAAGGCAGGTGCTGGGCTCTACTGGCACAGTTTAACTTTGCTCAGGGGAGGAAAAAGCCCTGGACATATCTTTAGCAAATACATTCTATATTAGCAGGCGATGTATCATGATATATTTCTTATGACCTTATAATTTTAGGATTTTTGGGCTATTTTATATGTAGCAATACATTTACAGCCGTACATAGGTAATTTAGGAATAACATATTTGTGGACTTCTTTATATTATCATCATAATTATATGTTAAAACAAATATGAATGTAAAGGTAAAGTGTATTTTGGCTGCTTTTAATGGCTATTTTGTCTTTTATTTTGCCATTGAACTACTGAACTAGTGAATAAAAAAAGTGATGTCTAATAGTTCTAATATTCCATGTTGTCCCTCTATTCAAATGAGGTCATAAAAGCTGCATGCATATCTAAAAGGTATAAAATAGGTAATGCTGAAGAATTCACAAAAATACTTCTAATGGTAGAGATGTGAGTTATATCTTCAAGTGTGTCTGTCATAAAATAAAAACTGTCCTTTTGTTTGATCTCTTGAGTTTTAAATGCACAAATCTATTCTTTTTCCTTTAAGTCATACAATTATTTTCAGTTTGGGACATATATGAATCACCACATATTAGATGAAGCCGACCTTTCATCTCTAAGGAAACTTCTAGAAGCAGTTACCAGCTAAATGGTAAGAATCTGCATGTTTTTATTAACTGTGACACATTCAGTGTCTGAAACAATTGGGTGAGTTCATTTACAAACTTTAGCAGCAGATCCATCTAGCTGCCATTCCTTTAAAATAGGTCACACTTTGGACAATAGAATTACAAACCAGAAAAAACAGGCCAGTTAAATGAACAGAGACCATAGGCTTAATATCTTAAAAACTTAAAGGAGTCTGCAGAATAATAACAAGTAGTTGTGTGAAAGTAGGTTGGACCATATGGGTAAGTGTCTTCCCTTTTAAAACAGGTTGCAGATTAATTTCCATGAAGAGAACATTTGAAACATTGTAAATACAGAAAAATGTTAATTTTGTGCCCTTGTGCAAAAAACTTGACTCCAATTGATCTTAAGCAGCTCTGTGTTGCTTTAAAACAAAGGTTTATGCAATACTAATGATCAAACTAATTAGCATACATATGCAAAGCAGTAGACCAAACAGCACTAGCCGCTTACTTGTACACAGTTCCTACACACACACATTCCTTCAACACAATTTCTGTTCTATTCAAAACCCTTAAAGGGCCCACAAACATTTGTCACCCTGTGTGCTTGTGTCACCTGCCTTCTGTTGTTTGGCAAAGGTCTGTGTTGTTCTGGGTGAAGAGGCAGCGTTGTACAAGACAGATGCTTTAAGATGCTTTGTGGAAATGCTTTGAAATCACTCGTATCAAAGGTAAACTGACTGAGATCATTCATGCTGTAAATTGTACTGACAGTTCTACAGGCCTATCAGCACTCAGCTGCCACATCGGAGCAGAACTTCCACCAGAGACTTTAACAATAACAGCAGTATTTGTGAAGATCAAACATTAGCGTGACACTAATATTCTGCTAAAATTCAGTTGTTTTTGAAAATCTTTTTGTAACTTTTTCAGTAGAGGTTTGTGGAGCATACTGTATTAATTTTCAAAGCCAACATTAAAGAACTATTCAACGCTTCTTCAGATGCAAGCCATTTTATACATAAGCATACAGCATAGAAATATGCGACTTATAACCTTTGAGGTAAGATATTGTATAAAATTGACAGAGGATGGCAGAAAAGGAAATGCAATAAAGATGAAAATGAGCCTGAGGCTCATTCTGATAAAATTTAGGACAGTTGTCACTTTTAACTCCAGTAAATGTTTCTGTTTTTTCCTCACATCGACAGTTTCTTAAATTTTACATTTCTGTATAGGCATATACCTTGCCATTTAAACAGCTTGCACAACCCTTTATTCACCTGCCACTATTGTCTAGAACTTACTGTCAGTGTTTTAATTGTGTTGATTATTACTTGTTAATCCAAATACAACAAAAAACAATATGGGAATTTTAGCTTGAAGTATAGAATGCACAAATTCTAATTTAAATTAGGACTTTTGACAGAAAACTAGAGTTACTAAGAGTCCTTGAGTAAATTACCATGTGACAAGTAGCCCCTATGTCCTTGTAACTTAGACAGGAAGTTCCTTCTAACTCTGCTCACCGAATACATTGGTCCTATATCCCTAAGCAGGGGGGAATGAGAAAGAAATAAAGAGAAAACGAAGAATCTTCTATCTTGTCAGCAGGAGGCAGCTGGATCTGAGGGACTGAGTATCTGGCCAAATCTTTTTTCTCTGTGTCTCTGATAGTCTCACTAAACCCTTCAGGCCTTTCAAAGGTAAAGCAGTTTCAGTTCAGCATGACCCACCAGCTGCCAGTCTCTATTAGTTCCCCCACAGAGGAAGAGAGAAAGCAGGTGTGCGGATTAATGATGTATTAAACAGGAGAGATATATCTTGGAGAGCTTGGCTATATGGCTGCATTCTTGTTGGTCCCTGTCATAACCCAACAAGAAAAGGCAATTTGTTTACTGTCACAGCTTTGATTTGTCAATTTTTCTAAATTCTAGACCAATTTGACAAGATCGCATATATGGAATGTCATGCCCTAGAAGGTCTATTATACACAGAAAAAGCTATGAATTAATGTTCTTATTCATCTCAATGGCTGGTGCATGAACCCACCTGGAGTCCACCTGGATAATGTCCATATGTTTACAAGACCTTCACTTGCGGCTATTCTGAGCTGTGACATCAAAGCAAAACAAGAGGTAAAAAGCATTCTACTAACATTATAGCAAGATCGTTTTTGTTAATCCTGAGAGAACTTTTAGAGAATGTTAATTATCATCTATCATTAAAAACTAGAGCATGCATAACAAATCATACCATTTAAATGAATCATTTCTGCATTATTTCAAATATACATTAGCTGAAATGCCATTAGTTCTTACTACCTAAATGCCACCAGAGCATTGCTCTCTCTAAACAAGAGCTATCAGCCAACATCACTGAACCTGAGGTGCCTCTGAAGCCAGGTGTGATGAGAGACTTCACAGAGACAGAGCAGGTAAGTACTTTCATCACTGATTTTAAGCCCTGTGTGTGTGTTCAGTAAACAGCTTAACCAGAGCTTAACCAGAGCTGCTCTTGGAGTGATGAATAAATACTTCCACTGGCATCTTGTGTTTGTTCAGTGCAATTTCATTTTATTCATTATTTTTGGATTCTTCATAATCTCTTCTGCTCCATGTCTACTATGGTCTGTTGTTCTGCTGCCATTATCTCTTGACTAGTACCACAGTACTGAAATTTTACCTTTCTTAGCATCATTTTGCAAATGTCTGTACCTCAGAAAACAGGGTGCTATTCTGCAGTTTCACAGCGTAATGTACACAAAACACAAAAGCTAATCTGTCAGTGTGTGACATTTGTTAAATATGTTTCTAACAGACTGAATTAAACAATAAAAACTGGTTTATTCTATAACTTTTATAAGCTTTTAAAACTACATTTTGATATCCATCCAACCCTTTTCAGAACTCACACTTATTCTTTCTCACTTCTTCATTCTGTCAGACATTAGAAGTATATGACATGGCTTTGATGAACCAGAGAAAACTGCCATCTGTGCTGGATTTAACAAAGGCAGGAATTTGTTTTTACTAAAGGGCGACAAAATGCCAGCAGTTCGTTGCATTAGTGGCACATGGAGCATTTATAGGTGGTGGGGATAGAGTGTTGAAAAACTCACAAAAGATTCCTGGCAACCATATGGCCACCCAGACTGACAGTTCTGGGAATGTCACCAGCAGGGAAATAGAGGAATGGCCTCAGGAGGGATTGACTCTCGGCACTTCTGCCTGGTTGCCTCATCCTCTTAAAATCTCCCCTGACCCTTTCAAACACTGAAGCAGCTAAAGCTGTTACACCTGTGACACATGTTGGACCTGTTTTGGACTTCTGGATATGCGGTTTGAACTTATTCTGGTAATTCCTTGCGACACGATCAGATGGCTGCTCCTGAAATAAGCCACACTACATCTTAAAAGCTGTCAGTCAGAGGTAGAAAAATGGATTTGTACCTGAACAATTTAGTTTCTACAGTACACTGTAATTTTTAAATTATAATGTGTATGGCTCCATGCAAGTGATGCTTAAATTCAATGAGCATTTCATTTTAAGGTCTGCACATGCCCTTAATCTCACATAGACACAGAGAACCACAGCCAAAGAGACTGTCATGATTGTGAACCGACTGTGAAACAAACAATTACAGTTGATTTTATCTCAGGCAAATAATATTGAAACAATAGATTCAGTTCATAAACATCAGTGCAGTTAAGTGGCCAGCTGCAAACAAAAAAGTATAAAGCTATGTTTAAAATTAAGGATTATACTGTATGAGCTACAACTGAATGTGTTAGGTCAGCCCAAATTCACAAGAAGTCACAATAACACATTACTGCAGGCAAAATAAATTCATTCTTATTTTAATTTGTAAATTAAAGGTGAGGCTGACAATCACAAAGCCATAATCATTAAACACTTTGGCAAGTTATTATAATATTGTTGTAGTGCTGAATGTAGTACTTTATTAATGGAACAAAAACTTTTTGAAAAATTGAAAGAAATTAATAACAGTGCCAGCTGAAAAATTACAAGTTATTCATTATAAATGCCAAAGTCACATGTGGTTGGCACTCAATTTCCACTCTGAAATGAGCCTGTTGTACTTTGAGCTCTCAATAATTCATTGTCTTAAATATGGAGTTCAAAAATTGAGTCCGTAAAAATAAAAAAAAGCAATTGCAAGAGTAGCAGCACCAGTCAGAAGGATTAAACCAACCAAAGTCATGAAGTCCAGACTTTGCGTTTTGATGATGACATCTGTTTTTTAAATGGACAGCAATTACAACTGTGTGTTTGATAAGAATGTTATGTAGGAGCTCAATGGAATGTCAAGGTTAAAAACACAGAAAGGTCTCTGAAGGGGGCAGTCAAAGCTCTCAGCGGGATTCAGGGCCTCAGATACACAAACTAGATGTTTCGGTCTTCAGTTGAGCTCAAGGCACATTCAAAGTCAAAACACAGCTGCACAGTCACAATTTCACAGACTCCTTGCAGTGAGCAAGACAGAAAGACAGCTGATATTGAAGCATTAGGGTTGTCTTTTAGACAACGCAGGATTTTTACAGATATATGGCATAGTATATGTTTGTCTTTAAACCTCACTGGATGATGTAATAGCAATATAGAAGATGGCAACTGCTGTATTAATGATGAGGTGAAAGCTTAGTATTATAAACTGCATCCAACACCTCAAAAAAACTGCCTTCCAAGTCAATATATAGAGGAACACATCACATTTAAGTCCAAGGTTTGCATAATATCCAGTCTATAAAATGTACGCCTTATGATATCCCACAATGCCTTGCGGGGCGGTAGCATTTGAGAGAGGCTTTTTCCTATTTATTTTTACCAACTTGTTTCAGTTTCTTTCAAACAAATAGAACCATAATACAATATTTTCTTGACCATCTTTAAAGCTCACCTGAATTTGTTCAGATAAGAAAACCAGATGCCTCAAGAGGCACTTTAAAAATATCAAGTATGAGCAGTGAGGGCATTGACTGTATGGGCAGTGAGGAAGCAAGGAAGCTACCTTTGGTTTTGGACACCGCAAATATAGAAATCCTGGGAGAATACATTTGACCCTGGTTTCAGAGCAGAGTCTCTGGGGGACTGTAGCAGCCAGAGTCTCATCAGTTCATCAGACTTCACTGGCCAGTGACAACACTGCATTTGAGTAGCTGTCTGAAACTGTTCAGAGATTTTTATCTGTGGCTGCTTTCAGCCAAAAACCTATTTCACCAGGAAAAAAAACATTTGTTTCATTTTTTTCCCCTGTTTTTACAGGGTTGCACTTCAGGACCCTGTTTGCTCTTATTTTTTGTCATTATTCAAATTTGACAGTACTACACTTTTAATGAGGACAAAACCTACAGTATCTAATTCTTTTACATTCAGACTCTCATTATTAACATATTTATTGTACATTTATATTTATACATATTTATACATACAAAGGATTTTGGCAAGTAAAAGTTTTGCCATAATTTTGTTTCTTCATCAACCTTTCTATCAATCAGATTACAGGAAGAGGTTTAAGAACACCGTTATGTTTGTTTATTGTTATGGTTTGGCTGTATGGTTCGTATGAGTCTTTTTTGAAACTCACTTTGGACCATTTGACTTGGGCTGGTAAACAATCACCTGGGTAACCACCTACAACACCCTAGCAACCACATTGCAAAATTTAACAACATACAACCCAACTGGCTTGGCTTAAAACACAAAAGATGTGTCTCCAATTCTCCAATTCTCTGAGTCACAGAATTAGTGATATTCTCTAATAATAGATCATGGCATGAGACCAAGTCTTGTTATGGACAAAGTGTCCTCTAAACTCTTCAGTTATTATTCTGCCTCGCTCCTACACACACTTATCCTGTATAGACATCACTTGAGCCTACCGCTCTCCAAGCCCACCCTCAGACACAAGCAAATACGTGACACAGCAGCCTCCTTGGGTGATGCTTAATAATTTGTTACTGCAAAAGAGCACATGAAATGAAATAGCCAACAGAGGAGACAGGTTGTCATAGAAACTGACTTGTAAAGTTAAGTCCTAAGCTTGTGAGTTTGAATATTGGTGGATATTGAATCAATAAAATGTTACTGTTCATCAGAAACCAGTATAAAACCATTTTTTTATACAGAGAAAACATGTGAAAGGTACTTGTAAGCTTGTGTACACAACACAGCAGAAAAATTATCCTCACTTTTAATAAATTCTGTTTCGAAAAGCATTGACCATATTTTACCCCAAATTTGGGTAAAAATCATATATTAATACACATATATTAAAATATAATATATTGTTGTTAGCTTAACAACAAGTCAACATCAAAATTAAAATCAAGTCTATTCACATGAGCAATGTGATTTATATGACATACAGTTGCTTATACGCCCAAAATGAGTATCAGCATGGTTTAAAAGGCAGATGTCTATTCAGAGCCACTTTCTAGATATTAGAACAAAGTAAAGATTTTAGGTGAAAGGGATTTTTCTTCTAAAGGCAAATATCATGATTTTATGCACTACAGTATCTGTGCTCACAATAGCTCTTTTGAGACCTCATAATAACCAGCAACAAATAACAGTCATGCACCTTTAACTATTAAATCTGAACATGTGCTGCACAAAGCTGGATATGCTTTAAAATCATTGGCTTGGAAAGGTCATGTAAGTGGCTAAATTAGATTCCTCATCTTAGCTGACTCGCAAGCGCAGTTTGATGCTAATTTGGCTGTGGCATATTGACAGTGGACTAATTCACTCTCAAGCAAACTTTAACGCTGCTATTTTGCAAGTTTCAGCAGCATATAAAGGTCACAAATGTCTAGAAGTCACAAGTTAGCATGAAATTCATCAACCCAGTCATTTTTAAACTAATGTGTCTTTTACAATTAGGTGGGAAAATAGCAAGCATTTTTCCCTCTTTCTATTTATTTAAATGTATATTTGATATTTTTATGATATATTTATTATTTTATTAAATCCAATTTTAAAAGTGATTTGTCTGATAACCATATGGTAAATTCTACAAATATAAGACTTGTGGTTGTCAAGCACGCCTCCATAACCAAAGATTAATTGTCTCCATTTCAAATGAGAAGAATCTCTTAGTGAGACACGATTTAATTTAGCAAAGTCTTAGTTCTAACTCTGTGGGTGTAAGATCATATAAACAGGCAAAATGTAACTATTTATTTCTTGTATGTCAGCAGGAATGAATTAGTTTAATGTTGCAGAGGGGAAACTTGTTCTAGATTATTCTTTCGTCCTCTTACTCTCTGTGAACCAGTATTCTCTTAAGAAAGCAGCAAAAATTCTGGTAACAATCTGCATGTAAATAAAAAGACATTTAACAGGTAAGGTTAAATGTTATTATTTTCCAAGCTTTTCTTAAATGATGCATCATGTAAGTATCTAACTAATTAACATTCCAGGGTTTGTTAACAAAGAAATTAAACGTTTCTTCAAACTGAATCTAATGAATATAAAAGCAGTTGTATGTAAAATCTAAAGCATCTATGTGAGCAGTCCCCTGAGTGTAATTATTACTTTTCTGCTCTATATCAAAAGCCATTCTTTTGATTACAGTCTACCTAAGTTTAAACCTTTAACGTATCCAAAGATAACCACAATGCAACAAGTCAAAATGAGTCACACCACTTCACATTAGTCAAAGAAACTGAAGTGCAGAAGGTGGGTGCAAATCATATTTCTATTACTCCTACATGTAAAGTACTTTTAGCAAATCCTTTCTTTTAGCCAAAATAGTTCTGAGATAATAATATTTTTTCATGCACAACAGCACTTCAGCTTTGCTGAAAAGTCTTTGTAAATGTGATATCTAAATTCCATCAAATAAAATATCTCTTATTTCTGTTCTGTTATTAAATATACAATTATGTACTTTTAAATTTGTGTTTCTAGTGCACTTTAAGATGTAGGCATAAGTCATATTATATATATATGTACCTCATAAATACTGCAATATTCGTAATGATTCAACAAAGGACAATTTAGACAAAGCATTAATACATGCAATCATGTGCATGAAATATCATTTTTCTTTCAATCACTTATTGAGAAACTTTTTTTTGAGAAGCTGTACAGAAATCCATAATGCATGGTATGACATCACAGCCTTAAGATAGCACACCCCTCACAATTTTCAGGTTAGTAACTGCAACGTTTTATAATGCTTGATTTTAAATGTTTGACATATTACAAGAAAACTGGAGAGAGGAATTAAAGAAATATGAATCAAATATGCATTCATGATGTACATCCTACAAGTACTGTCTGTAAGGCTAGTCTCAGGAAAAAGTGCTTAGCATGAGTGTGCTCATATAATAAGATCTACAGCTGGTAAACAGCAGCTGTGTTATTTGTACATTACTCTTCTGTCAGGTAAGTGATGTGATTCATGATCCCATAATAACTTCATTCTCTATTTGAAATGCCTTATACGTCCTGACCTGACTTTTAGCTGCCGGCTGATGAGGAAAGCATCATTCATGGGAAAGAATTTATGCTGCAGTTTTTGTCGGGTTGCCAGATTATTTCAACGTTTTCACTCCCTCAAAAAAAGAAACAAAATTCAATTAATTAAAATCATTAACTCTATGTAACACTTGCGTCCATTTCTATATTATAAATTGTATAATAAAGTAAAGTGAAGTGAAGTGTTTGTCAGTTACGGTTGCCCATAACCGAAATGTGACCTCTGCATTTAACCCATCCATGTGAGGAGTGAACACACACTGCAAGTCGTGAACACACACACACCCGGGGCACCCGGGGAGCAATCAGGGGTTAGGTCAGTTGCTATCTGCCGGTGCTGGAATCGAACCAGCAACCTACTGATTACAAGCCCGACTCCTTAACCAGTAGACCACAACTGCCCCCAAAATATCATATATTGTTCTATTATTTATTATATATAACTTAAATTGATTACAAAAAGGTATGTTAATCATATCATCAAATACTCTTTTAGAGTAACGCAAAATTTATTATTGTAACTTCAACTAGACATATTTACACTATGACAAGTCTATTGTAATTTTGTTTGCTAAGTGGTCACTTAAAACTGAATATCATAACAGCAAAAATGATACATTAGCACACAGACTCAATGATACATCTCAAATGATACATTAGCACACAGATGTGTACAAAACACATCCATAACATCCAAAACACATCCACAAACCACAAGACAAATTGAAGTATTCAGTTAAGAGACAAGCAATCAATACAGCCCATCATGAGGATTATAATCTATTCCACCTGTCTGATAAAAACATGCCCTGTCAGCTAAACAGAGTGATTTTTTGGCATGTGTCAAAACTGCTCCTGAAATCAGATTTAATTGACCATTGCTGAATACTTGTTTTGATTCTTAATCCATATTATGTCTTTGTGTAATGGAGAGCTTTCAAAATAAGTACCTCAGTTGAGATTTTTAGATTCATGTATATTGAAACAACAAATAAAGGCACTTCTATTATTATTGCGGTACTGCTAATATTTTTGACTGTATGAGAAAGTCGCTTTGGATAAAAGCATCTGCTAAATCATTAAATGAAAATGTCAATTCTGAATTAAGAAGGGAGGACCAAAATATACCACATTTTCATTTCTGAAAACCAAAACTTTCCCTCAACACTTTCAATTTCAATGCTTTGCCAATATGACACAAAACAGGTCACAAAAATAGTGTATGGGCCTATAGATGCCTGGGCTGAAAGCAGGCACATGCACTCCAATATCTAACTTGATCCTCAAAAGTTTCTTTACTCTTGAAGATGAAACCAGCACTTGGAGTGTGTTCAGCAGAAGGACACAATATAAGTGGTGCTCAGACATCGTAAGGCACGTGGTTACCATGGTGACAAGACCAGGTTCTTTTCCAGACCCAGTTGGTTAATGCTAGTTCAGGTTAGGCGTACCTCAGAAGCCACACCCACAGACTGTTAGCTGTGTGTCTGATACATATATTACAAGCTCTAGTCTAGAGTTGGGAGAAAGAGGGAAACGAAACAAAAACCAAAAGATCTGGTTGCACTACAGTGCACTGCTTACAGCAGCAGCTGTAGCTAATTAACTGCAAAACAAGCAGAGTGAAAAGAGAGTTCATAGCAAAAGTAATTCAGGGTAAAATACACAACAAAAACCACATGATTCAATTTGATTTATGTAATGTATTTTACGATATTACTTTGCATTAAGCAGCAGCTACACATATAATGAGACCCCAGGATGTAACACGTGGAAATTTAATTTCATTAATTTGTCATCTCATTGGTTGAATTCTATTCTATTCTAGAATTAAAAGATACATACTAAAAGAAACATCAACATACTAATATTTAATGCTGAAAACTGCCATTAAAAACACAACATATGCTTATGATCAGCAGCGTTGGTCTTTTATCTTTGAGTGGGATTTAATCAAAGAATTTTAATTTCCAGACAGCTTGTGTTGTGCTGTTTATTCAGGGATTAAATGTGCCGCTTTTGTTTTCAGCAGATGCTGAGTGAGAAACTTGGTCACATTTTAAACTAGAACATTTCAAATCCAACAGTAAAAATTACATTGGGTTTTAGTTCAGGTTCATTTCTGGAAAGAGGGCATGAAAACAATAAAAAACATGACAAACAAAAGGACATTATTACAAACATGATGCTCATGTTTTAAACCCTCACACATTACAAACCCAGATAATAAACCAGAGAAATGCAACATGTGTCGTTAGGGCAACTTTCCATCAGCCCTTTTTAAACTGTAGAAATGTAGAAGAAATCAATTTTCTTGAGCTGTTTTTTGCTGACAAGAGGGCAGCTAAGGTCTCTCTCTCTTTCTCTCTTACTTGATTGGCTGTTTGATTGATGGTGAGGCAGATTGAAGGAATAAAGATATCCTGGTCAAACGGTTGGATGTGGATGGTGTGGTGGGACGTGCCCCCACTGGTCTGAGTGAGTCACACATTAAACATTCAACAAGCACAGGGAAAAAATTGAGCTATTCCTGTCTCATAGGCATGACTGGAAATTGTAATCGCAACACAGTGAGTAAATTGTACTTGTCCCAGAAAGCCACTGTGTATTTTCTTATTTTAATTTGTCAAAATGGTCTGTTAAGGACAACAATTCTTTCTCTGCTGGATTTAGGCCAGTCTTTTGATATGTGTCCCCAAAGAGACTTCCTGCAATACTGCATACAGCACTTGTGTGCGCTCTGAAAATATTGACAGAAAGGCTTCAGCTGAGCTGGATATATTTTTATTAACATGTACACAGTTGGGAGCAGCGGTTAGCTGGATTCTTTATTTCTTGTCTTATTGTTGTTGTTTCTCACCCTTGTGATTTGATTGAGATTCAAGCAGTCCATCTGTTGGTCTAAAATCTAGTAATGATTTGGCTAAACTTAAAAACTTAATTTAACTGCAAAAGTACTAAACATTTTTTCTCACACAAACCAACTGCAGTACTTTAAAAGTACTGTGAGACACACATACATTCTTGATCACACTCTTTGGTGCATTGGGTGCTAATAATAAATAAGTAAAAAAGTGAGCCATAATGTTCTGCTATTGTATGCAATACAGAGGCGGGTCTATTTGCTTTTCAACCAATGAAAATTTGGGAGAGCAATCACAATTCTCTTAATCTGTTTTAAGAGGATGCCTGCATAATATAACAACCAAGGAAGACAACAGGTTGATATGCATAATTCATATTTGTTAAAAAGGGAAAAAAATGAAACCAAACAAACAAAAAACATTTTCGCTTGACCTAATGGCAATTAATTTTGACACTTTGCACATTTCAGGTGAAAAGCCCACTGCAGCAATTGGCTTTCACAAAAAGGATTAAATTAATTATTTCTCTACTTAATTCTGGAATAGGTGTCTGCATTTTATGTAAAACACTGATATCATCTCTAGTTCAGTATAGAATAATAAATTCCTATCCACACACATTTACTGGCACCTGACTGTGGCTGTTTCTGACAGTAGACAAATACACTATTACAAGATATGTGTAAAAATAAACCCCTCTAATTGATGAACATTGTAAGAATTATTTTACTGTCTCATTTCTCTCTCACATGCTCCCTCTAAGAATTTTCTCTCTTTCTCCATCTTGTTGAGTAACTAGCATGGATGGGGTGGTGTTCACTGGGAACATCTATTTGCATGCAGTTGTAGATCTTTAATGAACAGCATTAAGAGAGAGGAGTAACAGACTCTGGTGTTTATGTCTTGAGAGATGAGGAGTGCTGTCTGTTGGCACCCGCTCAGATCTCCATGCATGCAGTAATTTGCAGAAACAGATGTGCACACAGAGCTCCTGTTCCTCCTCCTTAACCCCCCACCCACCCCTCAGAGGAAAAAAAGTGGGTGACATGAAGAGATTCTTTCCCAGATTTAAACCTGGCTATGATGTCATAATGTGTCATTAGTGGATAACAACACACTAATCTTATCAGTAGAATCATTTTAAGCAAACATGGGTGCTTCCAACTGCTTTCATTTTCAAAATCAAAAACATAAACCACTTTCACTTGCTTGGAGAATTACAGAAAATTGAGAAATTACAGCCACTGAATGGAACTGCTGGAACAAATCTGAGCCTGTAATTATTTGACAACAACTGACACATCTAGAACAATGTAAAATACCTTGTTTTCTACTTGTATTTAGAGGAGAACAGCAAAATAACAAGACAGAGAAATGTTGCAAACCGGATTTGAATTGAATCACCAACGTGAGCACCACAGCTCAACATCTGAGAATAACCATGTAGGTTACCTGCAACAATAGCATAGCAAAGTATAGTAAATAATGAAAAATGAGAAAACATTTATCACTTTCATGTAGGCCTGTCAACAAAGAGATGGTGTAACTTAATTACAATTGTGTATGAAATATTCTATCAAGTATGCAATCTATATCTATACAGAACTATGTTTTCCCCTGTATTCTGCAGTCAGATTGGTATTTTGCATAACAATGAAGCCCACTATATGTAGCTGTGGTCTTTATAAAAGGTGATTACAGCATTTCAATTTGCTGTGACAGTGGCACACTTGACTTTATTCAAAGAAATGTCTGTACAGCTTTTTAAGCTAAAATAGGTCCACACAGTTGCAAGCTATTGCAATGCCTCATAAAAACTTTACAACACTTACACTGTACAACTACAAACATACACTATTACGTATTAAAAAGCATACACACCTGCTTTGAGTCACTGATTCACCGTATCATAACCTTTTGTGCACACACAAACAAGAACACTTGTTTTTAGTGAATGAGACCCAATAAGTGTGACCCTCAATACGTTTTGTGGAATAGAGATCATGGTATGGGAGTGTGTCTTTTTGTCACAGCTGGATCAGGTGGCTAATTAGCACTAGCTAATTTGCTGTAATGAAACCAAACCTCTAGCTGATCAAACAATAAGTGCACTGCACGGTGGAGCAACGTTAGACATCCCGGGATGCCCAGGTGACAACGGGCAGCAAGTGTGGCACCAGCTGGTACTCAAAAAGACTCTCACTGTGGGAGACAAATGAAAATCATAACTGAACACCTCAGCCATTCAATGAATTTGTGCTCACACAGAGCATGGCTATCATAGAACAGAATGCATGACTACAGGAGAATTAAATGCTAAGATATTTAAGTCTCTGCTAATTAATGTAATGTATGGCAATGTGTAATTACCCTTATGAAATTGCATAATGTACTTTGATTAATTATGCATAAAAAATGTGTCTGCTGGCTATAATCAAACATGCTAGTCAAACTACAACTAATCAGTATAAAAAAGCTAGGAACAGCTAGTCTAGTGGTAACTAGGATTAGGGTTAAGACTATTTGTTTTACAAAAATGCTCTTCATGGACTAACCACTAATCACCATCAACACAATTGTGAATCTTTACCAACCAATCAGATTGTAGGGTTAGGCTTGGGGGCTTGTATACCATTCTTACCAATCTGTGTTTTCCCAGTCAGTTATTATTGTTAGGGTTATGGTAAGGGTGTAGGTTATATCTCAGATCCAAGAACACATTTTACTTCTTAATCCCTAACAAACTCTTAATCCTGAAAATGTTTTATCAAAATCTATGTTAATATAAACGTATGTTTATAGAAAATGTTTTTATAAAATCTGTGTTAATTTCTGTAATATATATGTAATATTATATGTAAAATAATAATATATTTTAATTATATTTTAGAAGAATACTGTTTTAGAAGTTTGTGTTTTAGGTCATATAAGGTGTGTGTATTTATTAGCCTCCAAAACCTGCAATAAATTATGTCAAAACTTTATTAAAAACAGAAGAGGGACAATCACTTCCCTCAGGGAAATGCTCAGCTCTATAATTCTGTCTAACTGAAGCATATTTTCTGGTCTTTTCTTGAGCTTGAGGGCAGCTGGAGGGCCTCCTTCCTGTGTTGACCTGAAAATATCCCATTTCACAAATGTTTACTTGCTTCCCCACATTAGTTAAATTATAGATAACTCAAGAGAAAACATCAGCATATTAAAACAAGGTAGACCTCTCAATGTCTACCTGACAATTTCTTATTTCACCTGAAAGATGGAAAATAACCAAGCCAATGCCAGGAACATCAGTTGTAGGTGAGCTAACAAAGGATGGCAGAGACATTTCAGTTCCTGACAGGCAGGAATGACTCTTAGTTATGGAGGTGAGGACTCATTGGTCTGATGGCTACAGAGGGGTGTAAAGAATAACTGAAGGATTGTTCTATTGTAATGTTGTTGCCTTGGCAATCAAAATGCAGGTTGGGACAATTATAGCTGAGCAACACTCTGACAAATGTCTTGCTGACTAGATATTTTTGTTGAAGTTGACACAAATTAATTATGCTTTAATGCAAAATTATTTTAAACAGCTAAAAATAACATTTAAAAAAATGTAAGTAAAATAATGAAGATGATTCAAAACAAATTAAGAACGTTTAAATTGAAAGGCGGGGTAAAGTGGTGACAAACTAGCTGAGATCCACTGCTCTGTTCTATACCAGAATAAAGCAGCCCTGGTACTTGCAAATTTACCTTCTGACTTTAAGTGTTTTCAGTGGGTAAAAGTTCATGTTGCTACCTCTAACTCTCAGTCTCTGGCTGGCATCAACAGCACACCTAATGAATGCCCTCATCATCACAATAATCTATCAATCCATACTCATCTGAATATAAATAGCCCAGAAAGAAAAGTGACAGCCGCATCCCTTGTGCAAAACACAGGAAAAACAGCAGCGTAATGATTCCTGAACGATCTTCCCCAGACGGTGTTTGCACTGGGGCCTGAAACCACGGCCTGGCATTTGATTGATGTTCTAATAGAGGCCTCTGCCTCTCTGGAGAGCGAGAGCTCATGCTCAGCATTCACGGCAACAGAACTCTGCACAAACACTGTCAACTCATCAGCGCCCACCTCTGATGAAACAGCAGGAAGCAGAGAAGCACCAATTTGAGAACATGTGTACATCTAACATCAGTTTAGCAACTGGATCCCACCAACGATACGCGGCTTTAATGCCGGATGAAAGAGACGTACAGTGTGTTAAAGATGTAGCACAACAGATCAAACTACAGTTTGAAAGCACACAGGACTCGCTGTGATCACTGTATACAGTGATTTCAGCATTAATTAGGGAAAGAGGAAATATTGGTCATGTCAGAAGATGCGTCTCCTGTTTGTTAACTGTAGGAGAGACAGCAGCATCAGCGAGAGTCTTCATAAATAATCATGCAGAGACCTTCCACTCTGAATCTAAGCCAATCTAAGTATTCCCAATACAAAACAACAAAAATATTGATGGCAGCATTTTCACAATAACTAAATAACATTAAAATATCATTAATGTGCCATTTAGAAGCCAAAATAAATATAGATGTGTTTTAATATCTGCAAACCTGGCAATTTAATAAACCCTAAATGGAACCGTGTATTCTTTTATTTTAATAGTGTGGAAAAGCATTTGGCTAAATGTTTAATCGAATCTTGTTTCTGAAATGCATCTTTCCAGGAAACCGACTATAAAGTTTCATTTGTTTCATTTATTTGAATTATGTAGCGAGGTTACTCTCTCTCAACAAAGCTAATGAGCAGCGTTGCTTCAATATAGCAATGTCTGGGGGCCAACTCTGAAGTTGTTCCCAAAAGATGATCACAACACAAGCCTTTACTTTTAAAGAAAAACATTGCAAGCACTTACCTACTAAACTATAAACCCAACATGCATTCTCCAGAAAGTGTCTGGAGAAACATTCTAGTTTTGTCTAAATCCAAACACTGTGAAGAAAATGTGAACAAAAACAAAACTTATTTAAGGCAACTTATAATGCACTCAGGGTTTATATCTAATGTGCTCCCAGGGATTGTTTTTTATGCTGTACCAGATGACCTGTGAGAACCCCAAAGTCATACAAAGCATTTTGTAGCCTTAAGTGATTTAACAGCTCTCCCTCTTTTATAAGGACATACACATATGAGCCAGACAGCTTCTCGCTGAATTTGTTGTCTCTATGGATGTTGCAGGACATTAGCTGGATAATGTAGGTTCTAGTAAAATGCAGTGAAAGAGATGTCTGCAGACATATCTAGGCAAGACCCTTAATATCCTATAAACCTAGCTGACCTCGCAACCATGGACTGTCCTGTCTAGATCTTTGCTTTTTGAAAATCTTGAAAAAGTTACATCTTATAATTCCTTAGGATTGATGTTAATTGATAGATTAGGATTTATAAGTCACCTCATATCTGCACTGTTTGCCTAACCTGTTTTGCATTACATTTTGTTTTGTATCTACTGTCCAGTCATTCAAAAAACACAGCCTTGAATGCTTGGTCATTTAGTTATTTCCCAATGTGCTTGCAGTGAAGGTTGTATTTAATTTGTCTAAATTATACTCCGAGGATTTTATTGATTTGACTCACAATCAATATAGACACTGTACTGCTATTTTTCTAGCATGCCAGCCTACTAAGGCCTCTGCATAAACAAACAACATTGTAAAAACATACATTCCATTATCAACCTACCAGTATTATTTGCGAACAGGATTTAACACTACTGGCCTTAACTGATAAATAAATCTCATTAGCAACAATCTACTGCTACATTAACCCCAATGATAGACAGATTCTGCCACTCTATTATTTTAGACTGTTTCCTATTGGAGTCTGTAGTGAGGATATGACCTCTGAGTGCTCTGCACTTATCTCATTCCTTCTGATTCTGCCCTGTCTGTATCTCACAACAGTCAGCACTGCAATCTCCCACAATTCACCTGTGATTCTTATCTCGCACACCAACTTCCCATTCTCTCTCTGTTTCTCTCTGTCCTCCACTCACAGGCTCTTATTGCCTGTATGGCTAAAGACAGAATGATAAATAATGCTGAAGGTGTGAGATTGAATTTAATCTTTGGAAAATGCTTAAGTCCTGCATATGCAGTTGTGCATTCTCATTCAGGGCAAATTGAAAACTTGTAGACATTGAGAGGAGCGACGGAACAATCTCGAAAAGGAACAAGATGTAGAAAGCAGAAAAAGGCATGTTTCTCAGGCACACTAGAAGTCTTAAAGAAATTAAATTCTGAGCTGAGCCTTTTTTCATATCACAGTGTACTGACACTATTAACATCTAGGCATTGAGAATAGATGAGTTCTATTCATACAAGAGATTCAAATGCCTCATTCCCCATCAATTTAACACAATACAGCAGCCTTGCAGTGGCTTAGATCAGAGAAACAGTCTTAGTGCCAGATAAATACTTTTCAAATATAAAAGGAATTACATTATCTGATACTTTAATTTACAGATATAATGTCCCCTTTTAAAGCTTCAGTGTACTTTGTTAGTAACTTTGTAGTGTCTTTAATTACTTTATAAAACAAACAACTTGACAGTAGTTTTACTACTTACTACTAATTAGTAGCTTTTAGATGGGCAGCCTACATTGCTAAACTTTTATAATAAGGCAGAGTACATAAACACAGCAGAGAATCAATAAGCTGGGTGATTAAAATTCAACAAATACCTAAATCTAACCTAGTCTTGATTTTTTTACAGAAGAGTATATGGTGTATGCAGTTTCAATCCAGCTTTCAAACTTTGCCAACAAATGTGCATGATAAATATTTGTCCTTCACTTTTATGCTGTTTCCAGGATCATTCATGAGCCTCAGGACCCAAGATTTGAAACGTTATTGACGGTGTTTGTATTGTGGTCATAGACGTGCCTTTATCCTTCTTTCCTTTAAAAAACATGAGTCTGGAAAATCTTAAGCATGTATTGGAATCAATTGAAATTCATGTAGAGGAATCGAGATAAATCTTACAGTATGTGTGCAGATGCCAGTAAAAGTGCTTTACAGCCAACCAGCACAGAGGTCACTTGACAACAAGCCAATTTCAAAAACAAGAATGTCATTCAAATGTCATGTATAGCTGTTTTTCTGAAGGTTGTTTTCCAGCAAACAGAAAACAATGAGGTGAATGAACATCAGCTTTCTTCCTCCCAGCAGGGGAACCGTCCTTGGACCAGAAGACCAGGGTAGGTTTACATTACTGAGGTGACCAGCAGGCAGCTTCTCTGTGTGTGGGAACAGTTGAAATAGTTGCTCAGCAGGTCAGATCGTTCTCAGTTTAGCTACTGCTAATGCAGAACAACAGCTATTAATTATCCTGTTTTACCACCAGCAGGTCGTGTTATCTTTGGTAAAGCAACAGAGATCTGCCTGCACAGAATGTAACTACGAAGGCCCCCGAGGGTCAGAAATACTGCTGCTGATACGAGGCACAGCAAGTCTATCAAAGCATTTCAAAACCATTAAACTGTTCACTGGATGAGCGCGTTACACCGGCATAATCAGCTCAGTGCACTGTTATGCAAATTTTCCCAGAGGTGCTGAATATAATTAAGGGAGTAGATATGATTTAATTAAGACGACTATAATTACTCGTGCGAGCAATCCCATGTGAGAATATGACCCATTTCATAGAGGGGAAAGGTTTAGTTATGTCGTGTTAAAGCTTAATTATTAATTTATTCATTTACGTAATCTAAGCCTGTGGATTTTTAACTTTATTCAATTTCAAGAAACTGCAAATTTATATAAACTCATGGACATGACAGTATTTTCTTACTTTTGTGCAAAAACAGCAACCAATCTTCACTGACACTAATAAATGCAAGTCAGGTCAGTATATGATAGCACAATGCATGTCACCAGTGATCCTCTATTAGAGCAAAGTGTAATAGCAATTATGGCTCACATAACAGATAAGAGCATAATTTGTTTTGAAGTGTTTTTTGTTGGAGTTGCTATATGGTGCTTGAACCCAGACCTAAACAGTATTGGTTGCTGGATTAATGCCCTGAAGGCTTCAGAAATGACATATGCTGAAATAGGCTCTTCAGAAGATGCCCAGTTCTATTGTTGGCTAGGAGTTGGAAAACTATTCTGAAAACCAAGCTGGCTTTAGGCTTAGATTGGAGTTGAAAAATCCTTGAGCTTTTCAAAAGTGCCAGTAATTGGTGCCTCAGAGCAGCAATATCCAGCAAAGAGCTGGAGTCCCGGTGGAGGACTTGCCCACAAAGAGCACTTCTCACATACAGTGTGATTAAGGACAAACTGTGGCTTTCTGGGCTCACCACACAGCGCAACCAATAAAAATGCTACATAAACTGAAGGGACAGCTATGCTGCTCAGCTCTTTTCCATGATTGCCAGATTAATGCCTTCTAAAAACACCACAGAGATTTCTGCTGACTTTGTTTTCACTTATTCGCATTGAAACATTTGAAACAATGACTAAACTGCAATTGGGTTAAGCTCCAATATTTTATGTGACTGTGTTTCAATAAAAAAAGAGAAATGTTGGTTTGAAAACACCTCCGTAATACAATACCTGCTCATTTATAGACAAGTTTTTACAAAAACATGGAAAATTTTTCTTAAATACCTTTTTAAAAATCTCACCTTGATAAAAATAATATTTTGTGATTTCATTGGAAGAGACAGCAGGCCACTAGACCTGTGTGAACATTAACACCATTAACAAACACAACAAACACTGAGAAACACTACAAGCCCTTACTGCCACTCTGCAACACCTTACTGCAACACATGCAACCAAAGTAAAAACTTCTGCTCAAAAATTGAAGATCCCCTTTCCCATAAGGCTTTCTTGCAGCTTAACTGGTAAGGCATAGCACTAGCAATGCCAAGGTCATGGGTTTCATTCCCAGGGAGCTTTTGTACTCATAAGATGTACATTCAGAATGCACTTTAAGTGGCTGGGCATGAAAGCATCTGCCAAATGTTTCTTTCTACTAGAAACCACAGCCCACAACTTTGCCGTAGGCAGATAATTTTATGACTAACACAAAGTTTTGATTGACCTGTGTGCTGATATCAAACATAATGAGAATGGTTGGTAATGTACTGTATTTTCTCAGTGTACATCAGCCTGGAAGGTCTAATTTACTGTTAAGACTAGTTTAATGATAGTTGCAGGATAGAGTGAAAATAGATATTTAACTTTTAATGGAACACATGGGTCTGCGGCTGGCAGCCCTACTGATGAAAAGAGCAATACGGGAAAACACATTAGAAGGTTCACATGAATACTCTGCACACATTCTGTGCATCACAGATTTATATTCCTAAAGCAATTGGTGCTTTCAATCCACTTTGCTTTTACAATTACTTCTATAAAACTGAACTGAGGCAGACTAAAGCTTTCTCGCTATAACATGGCTGAATGATGCAAACATAAGGAGAATAGTGAAATTATTGTTTACTTAGAGCAGCAGTTGTTTATCTGACCCCTTTAAATACTTTTGGCAGTTTATATCCCCTAGACAAGACAGCTACAGTCTGTATCCACCCCGGACAGATTACTTTGATTGCGCTTGAGCACTCCACAATATCGTTGATTTTCCAAACATTCTGCTTTTAATATTACAATCTTTGAGCTCTAAATGGATTTTAACATTAAATTAGTGACGCAAATGTCTTTGACGGCTAATTTATTTCTGCCGTTGCACTGAATTAGGTGTTTTCCAAGTGATTTCCCAGGGGAAACTGAGTGTTTGTTTGATGTCAAGCACAACTTAAAACTTTGAATAACTTGCTGTAACACAACCAGGGCAGCCTCATGGCTTTTTCATCTTATCTACAGCTGTCCATTCCACTGAGATCCAGAACACAGCCTGTGGGATAATGTCTGACCTTTAAAACTTGAGAGAGACGGGGGAACCAAGATGATTATCGCTCTCAAAGTGTGCCGCTCTTTTTCCTTGTTACCTGCAGTGAAGTACTGACCACAACTGCAGACGGCCCACCACCTTGTTTTGTCTTTAAGATGTGGGATTGCTTTTACCTCCTTTACTATGACCTTTCAAAAGCTGTAATTTTCAACAAACACTCACCCAACGCAACTTTTTTCCTGGACTGTCAGGTGTCATTTCCTAACTGGAGTTGCAGTAGTGTTTTTTACAAGGAATCTTGTCTTCTCACATATTTCCCCAGCTAACAGGGAATGTTTTCTGAACATTGGTTAATGTTTTATAAATGTTATCTATCATGCTAGATTTTTTACATAATATATTAAAAAGTTAAAATTGTTAGTGGAAGACTTTACAGAACTTACCTGAACATTACAGAACTAAGAAGTTGCTTAACATTTTTAAAACCAACAACCTTCTTAAACCTTTTAACAACTTTCAACAACTCTTCCAATATAACATTTTTGTTACTTAGAGGAAACCTTAGGAAAATGTTTTTACAATCTAAAATCGCAAGATGAGTTGCAGCTACTTATACTAACCCATAGAACTTTTAAAATATTTAAAGATGATACCAAACCATCTCACAAATCTGAAGTAGCTTTCCTTACACCCATAGATCTTATTCTAAAGAGAATTTTAGACCACTCTGCTTGGCTGAACATAAAAAGATTAAACTGTATGTCTCTGATTGCTTCAGGTAGGAAGGCGAAATGGTCTGACGGAATTTATGCATTATCCCAGGCTTACGTGTTTAGCTCTGTCAACAGGGATTTTTTTAACACCTCAGTGCTTTAATGACAGTGTTGGATTACACATTTCATCCAATCTGACAATAATCCAGGTGATATCCAAATCCAACGAATAGTAGTCCATGTGGTTGGAACCCTTTGAGGAATGGAAATGATAAAATGCATAACTTAGGATGTAAAAAAAAAAACATGGCCCTCCCCCAAAAAACGTATTTTGAATTTTTACAGCCTTCCAATAAAGTTAATAGTACCTGAAACAAACTGTGTGTGTCAGGTGTCTCTGTACATGGAGAGGTCACACCAGTCTTAAGAAACGTGCGTGAGATGGTCTTCAGGGTTGATTCAGACAGTGTTGTAGAACAGCTGTTCTGGGAGTTCATCTGTCAGAGTAAAGATCAAAGCTTCTGGATTTACTGACTCCAGATCAGTTAACAGAGCCGTAGTGAAGCTGAGAAAATACTCTCATTCATTATGTATGCAGGTAGAACACAGGCAGCCATGATTCAAGCTGTATAACCTGTTACAGAAACACTGTGCTTCTACGTGTGCCAAGAAGAAAAGGGATCAATCTATTAGCATTCTCATTTATTTCAATTGCACCTGCTCAGCTAACGCACACAGCCTGGGAAATATGTGACCTGTGTTTAATGCAGTTTCTGCAAATGTACAGACAAAAACACAACAGTACTGTATATATATAAAAACTGTACTTGCTTATAAATGTCACGTAAGTCAGGCAATCGCAGTGCGTTAGTGTGTATATACTGTAACACATCTGAAGGTTAGAAAGCTGCTCTTACAGTCTGTGGGTGTGTTATCCAATGATGTCGTAAGTCTACCTTCTAGTCCATCTACACTAAAAACACAGCTCCAGCGTTTTCAAACTAAAATGGTCTGTAACATTTCTCAAAGTCTCAAAGCAGTGTGGACACCAAGCATAACCATTTAAAAAAACATGCTAGTGTAAATATAGCTGTAGTGTGCCATGTGACCCTCTCTGTAATGTCACCTTCATAATAAAGCTAACTAATTACTATACTATGCCATTGCAAGCAAAAGGAACGCTGTTAATTCAATTTAGCAACTGTTTTGGATGTAAATTCACAGTGCAAAAAAAAGCTAGACACAAAGTGGGTGGCATGCATTTAAGATCAACTGTAAGATAAGGTGTAAGTGTTTGTTTATACAAAAACAAAGGAACTTATTATCTACAAAAATCTAAATGTAAACGCCACACTTCATTTATATTTAAAAGTAAGTTTATATAAAACACTCTCCAGATTTGAGTTCTACTCTTTGGAGCCCCTTTTAAATGTATTGTTTCCAGTTTCAAAGCCTAAGAATTGTGAAATGAATTGCTTATTATACTAAGCATTAATAATTCACACAACAGATCAATCATTTGAAGGTTTGACTGCTTACATTGTTAGGGTCACAAACGTCTTATTCAACTCTTGCCTTTAATTGGAACATTTGAACAGTAGGAGACCTCAAAAGTTATTATCTGTAAATATCACTGCAAGACCACAATGCAAACTCTCTAATCTGAGGTGTTTGCTTCTCTCTCAAATACCAAAAAGAAAAGCCTGTATTTTTAACCACTATGCCACAATATAATATCTATGAATGATGAAACAGAATCACACAAAAAAGAATAATGAAATAGATTCACTCTTAAAAACCTAAAATTGAGCAACTGAGGGCATTTGTTGGCAGCACCACTGCTAATAACATTACACACCAATGATTGAATCCAGATTAACAATAGTCTCTCTTCAACAAGTTGGAACTTAATTTGGGATCTGATAACAGATTATGTGCTAATTTATTTATGAGACTGCACTTCAATTTTACTGTAATGGCCATGTGAGAGAGAAGATAACCGCATAAACCCCATAATATACAGCATTTAAATGTCTTGCTCTAAATGGCATTACAATATTTCAGTCTTTGACATAAACTAATGGGTTCACATCCTCTAAACTGCTGTTCTCATTTTTGGAACGTCAGCTGTACACCAATGAGCTCCAAACTTAATGCAGATTTAGAACGACTTCTCATTAGGCGCTTATGAGAAAAGCTTCTACAGGATAAGAGCCACCAGACCAGAGTTTAATGCTGTAAAGATTAAATGTGTTAGGAGAGAGTTTCTGTACCATTGGGGCCAAATTAAACCTTTTAAAGAACCTCCAGTGTTTCCGTTAGACATCAAATTAACCTTTCCACGGGTCAAACAATCATATATGAGAATTATACTATGAACAGTGCGCTTTGAAATAAAGCAATCTCTGATTAATTAACCAAATTATGTAATATTTAACATTCCAGACTCTGGAGTCACCACAGAAATACCAGTTCATGTAATTCTCACAAAAGCACTAAAAGCACACTAAAAGCACAATGATTCTGTCAATGTTAAAACTGTCCAATCAAATCAGTCGATAAGTTTATCTTTGCAGTCAAGCCTAAATGAGCGTCATACTGTCAGACTTACAGTACAAATAACTGCATTTTCTTTACATTCTGTGGCACCTGCAGCACATCTCTGACTTTGAAGCGTGAGAGTTACACCACATGATCCGCTGCACCAGCAGAAGTCCAGACTGCTGCAGTATTGGAGCGTCACCACAACAAAGGTAGAACCTAGGGCTGGCGATATGACCAAAAAAATTATCACGATATAATAGTTCATATTGATCGGTATTGATAATTATTGACATTTTTAACTTTATTTTTTTAAAAGACAAGTATAAAAGTTTACATTTAACCAGTTTTTTTTATTTATCCACATTATTAAGGCAAATTATATTAGTTTTAGCAGTCAAAAACTTGTAAACAAAAGTTTCTAAAACAAAAGTGTTAAAAACACAATAGCGCATATGTATTAAGTGACTGTGACTGTGCAACTCTCCTCAGTTTTTTTTATTTATCCACATTATTAAGGCAAATTATATTAGTTTTAGCAGTCAAAAACTTGTAAACAAAAGTTTCTAAAACAAAAGTGTTAAAAACACAATAGCGCATATGTATTAAGTGACGTGGCTCTCACTATATTCGCCCGCTGTCAGTGGTGATGCGGACTTGGTTGTTTTCATTCAGACCCATGAGACCAGGGCATCAGTCAGGTTTGCGCAATAAATTACCCTGTGTGGTCTTCGGTAAAATATGCCGTTTCCAAGCATTTACCCTTCAGATTTCAATCGCTGTCTATGAAATGCGCACTTAATTTAATATACGAATCACACGTGCGAGTCGTCCACATAACTGCGGTTTTTACAAGCCTGTTCAGATCTGATTGGCTGTTTGCGTGTCATTGGCAGCACGCGCTCATCTTTAAAACATCTGATTGGCTGTTTGCGTGTCATCGGCAGCACAGGCTCATCTTTAAAACATCTGATTGGCTGTTTATGATCCACGAACTGCACGCGCGGAATTTAATGACAATATTGAGGCTATACCGAATATTTTTTATATCGTTACCGACAATTGCATACCGTCGATAAATATTGATACCGTTTTATCGCCCAGCCCTAGTAGAACCACTCTCTGAATTCACCTCCATCTCACACTGCCACACTTCTCTTGCCCATTTCCATGAAGTCAAAGCATTTGAAGCATTAATTATTTGCAACTCTCCTCAGTACAACCAAACTATAAAGTTATATCAGTCAAGAAACAGAATAAAACACCAAAATAAAAACAATTTTGCTAACCAGCAAGGTTACCTGGTTAGTCCATAAATATTGCAGTCAG
The DNA here is from genome assembly GCA_036877545.1 of Yasuhikotakia modesta. Taxonomy (NCBI): domain Eukaryota; kingdom Metazoa; phylum Chordata; class Actinopteri; order Cypriniformes; family Botiidae; genus Yasuhikotakia; species Yasuhikotakia modesta. The sequence goes on along the minus strand of JBAJNP010000462.1, from coordinate 64,284 downwards.
TTCCTACTGCGGTTAACAATTTCTTTAATTAGCAGATGCAATAAGACACTGTATTACACACACACACACACACACGCATAAGTGTATAAGTACATAAGCGGCTTTGAATTGTTTTGATTTGATGACTTCATCAAGACTGCTCTTCATATTTGAACTTTGATATTTACAGAGCTTCAGCTTCAAGCCATATAAAACAGAATATGAGATCAATGGGGCTTCTCTTCCATTATATGAGGCCAGCTCTTTCTATTATTACATCTGAAGTTTATAAACTATTAACATTCAGTCTGATCAATAATGATTAGAAATGGGAGAAGTTCTATATAGGAGCTTTGCATCATGACTTATACATGAGTCTTCAACAAATATAGATCACGGATACATATAGATCATGTTACATGAGATGCAGGTGATTTCCAATGTTGCTTAACATTACTGAACTTCAATCACAACCATTTTAAATATCGTTGGCAATTTTTATACAAACATCAAACTAGGATTAGAATGAATAGCTTGTATACATATTACATATGTAATATGTATGTAAATGTTGGATACTGCAGGAACACAAATGTCATTCCTGAAGATGCAAATCTATTCAATAGCTTCAATATTATCAGGTTTCTAGGTACAATCAGCACATATGTACAGTCATCTTGTGTAACAAAACAATTTAGTTTCAACTTCATTTAAGGCTTAATACAAAACCATTTACCAAACAGATTAAACAAAGTGGGTTTGTTTTTTTGCTTTAAAAATGACTTGAACTGGGTTAAAATTTTGCCATTTTGCCAATTTTTTATTACAAATTTAAAAATATATTAAATATAAACAGTATAAATAGTAGGTGCTTCAAATGTTAAATCAAAAAATGTTTTTGAATTTTATTTTTAGAAAGCAGTGTGAGGACATAATGTCCTGCAATGCCAGAGTGATTGTTCATTTTGTTCAGGTAATTGGCTCAAAATTGTCTCCAGAATATAAAAAAACGGAACGTTTGTGTACCCAAAACAGCAGCTGCATCCAAGCAAATCAGCAGAATAAACAGAGAAGAATGCTGCTGAGCTGCCATTGATTTCTAAATTGGGAGCCATTGATTTCATGTGCTCTCACTCACACACTGGGATCTTGAGACATGGTAAAAATGAGACAATAAATCATGTTTCCTTTATTTAATCAAGTTAGTTTAGCATTACATCCCCTTTATCAAATAAGGAAAGTATCTGAGTGATAGGCCTCTCAACACAGGACCCCACAGGCAACCTGGCAAAGATATAATGTAATGCACATCTTTAAAGTCTCTAGCAGTCATTTTAAACCCTTGTAACTGATCAATGTACTGCCCACATTTACCCTAGAATCTAGTAAGTAAACATTTAGTTTTTAACCTTTTTCCTCATATTAACCATAATTTGAATGTTTGTTCCTGAATGTTTGAGTCATATCTGTGGCCTTTCATTTTTCAGCTTTCCCTACATTTTTTTTAAGCTATATTATGCCATTTCCAGTGAAGCTATTTAGCAAAAAGACTGTGTCACGGCTGGATTTACAGCCTCCTGGCAAAACAATCTCTTGTTTTCGATGATTTGTTAGCTTGCAGTAAGCTGAATGAAGAGATGGAAAAACTATCTAGATACTGTGAAATAATAAATAGACAATAAAACCAGAATGTTCAATTGCACCGTTCCAAGCAGATTTTGAAAAATACCCACAGCCAATTATGGGTGACAATTTGCTGAAAATAAACATTGTAAACTCACAAGCCAATAAGGTGGTTATTTGTGGTAGATTGTTCTATCTCTATGTGTCTGACAATATCAGTGCTGCAGGGTGTAAAATAGAATCTGTGGAAATCTTGTGCAAAATATACACATATCTGAGGTTCATGCACAAGTATTATTAAGCAGCAAATCTCTGGTGTGCCATGGTGATAAAAATGGCTGGGACAGAAAACAGACAGCCTGTCATTCTTGAATAATATAAATTTTTAAAAATGGTCAGAAAAAAGCATGCAAAAGTAGTATTGGGTATTTTTACATTCCCCACATATAGACGCTGAATGTTGCATGAAAGATTTCAATATTTATATATTAGCAAACATGGCATTATTTTAATGGCACGACCAAAATACACAACATATTGTAAGCCAGGACTATTCAACTCCAGTTCTGGAATTAGTTCCAACCTTAATTTTCAAGCAATCTTAAAGACCTTGATAAGCACAAGTTTGTGTGTTTGATTAGGGTTGGAGCGAAACTCTGCAGGACAGTGGCCCTGAAGGACTGGAGTGCTGTTATTGTCTAATACAGCTATGATTGAAAGAAGGGGACATTTGAAGGAGAATGTGTGTGTATATGTGTGTCAGAAACAGTCAGCTTGATCTTTGTCCATCTGTTTTCTCTCCCTCTCTCCCAAAGGGACGTGTGTGTTTTTTAATGAGTCACACTCACACATCCACACAGGTGACAGCTCTGATGAGAGAGTTTTACAGGAGTGAGAGGAGAACAGCATGAATCATGACTGAAAGCAACTATGAAAAAATTGACAACTGAAATGTTTTGGCTGAAATGTTATGATTCTCAGCTGAAACTTAGGCTGAAAATATTGTCCAAAAATGTACAATAAAAAAAAAAAAAACACTCACGCTGCTTTCCCACACTGAACTGGAAACATTTCCAATGTGAAAAGACAAAGTAGAAACGTGACAATTTTCCTGAAGACACAGAAACCACAGCAGGGTTCGATCTTTTGCTGTGTGTTTTTAGTTACTGGCTTGAATTGTGTACCCATCATGCTAAAATACTACCAACAGCTACACTTTAGCCTCCGAAAAAATACAAAAGCCAAGGGTTTGAAAACTTTATATAAGAAAGAAAATGAGTGTGTTATTGTTGCTGAGAATCTGTCCAAAGAGAACAGAGAACATGATATTATTTTGTAGTCTATTGTTGTACCTGCACTCACAAATCTGTTTCAAACCACTGAGCTCTGGCCTGTCTAACATTCTTCTGTAAGTCTAGCAGGTCAGGGACAGGTGACAGTATGTGTATTCGAGTTATTGTGTTGAACGAAAGTCACAGTGACAGCAACTTCCATTTCTATTGAAGCTCCGTGCCCCTTTCCCTGGATAGGAATTTAATGGTCTGTATTTTGCTGTTGTACCTTTAAGATTCTTAACGGTCTTTTCGCATTAGATACATTGTTGTCCAAAGCATGTGCTACAATGTGCCACTCAAAATGTGAAGGTCAAATTGAAATGATTAGGGACAAGGCTGGATAACAGGAAGTCACAGGAAAAACAATGTTGATAAATGTCAATTGATAATTGAGCAATTATCAATTAAGTCTCAAGACTGACTCATATTGACAAACCTATTTACTTTAAATGGCCTGGGTTTATGTAAAATCAGTCTTGTACTGTGCTTTGAGGTTGAGTGACATTTACTAAAACACTTAAAACTGTCACTTGTTCACACTTTTATGCTGAACTACTGAAGCCATAATAAACTTATTTGAGACAGAAACATTCGGACCTTCATACAGCACTTAAGCAATTCAGACATCTATGGGTTTAGTATAAAGAGATACATACATTTTTAGAACTAGGGACACATGCAGGGCTGTTCATCAATTTGCTGTCCAATATCCTACAATCCATTTCTGTAGTTCGCTAATAAAGCACAGCATGCTTTATGTGGCTATAGGAGGCAGTGAAAACAAATATTTACAAGTAAATGCTCACATGCTTTTAGCAGACAGCTCTAATCTGAAAGCAAATGGAAGATGGCACTTAAGTTGAAAGCTAAGCTCTTTGCTTTTGTGTTTCATGGATCAAGTGGAGAAAAATTTAATCCATTTCCAGCCATATAGGGATAAGCTCATCGGAATAAATCCAATAATCACAGCAACCTGTAAATAAACAAAAAAAAAGTTTAGTATGCAATGTGTGTGCAATGACATTTGCGTGACACAGATGATGAGTTCTCAACCGATTCAATCCATTACACTCACACCTAGCTTTTAAAATATTTTTGTGGGCTTATATCCACATACATTTATGTAGCTTTAAAGTCTTGAAAAATTGTTTTTCTTGGACAATATTGATTCAGATAAAAATGAAATTACTTGTTCTGTGTTTAAAAATACTTCAGAAGTTGTGAATTTTCTCCTGGGGGATGAGAGAAAAGCAATGACATTTCTGATCGGACAGCAATAAAATGTCAGGTAATACCACCTGTAAATGCTGAAATGACCTCATGTCACCTGTAAAGCTATTACCTTCTGAAAAATATAAAGCCTATATAGACTTATATCTACAATTATAGTTTGATATATAAATATATTGTTTTATTTGCTGTGATTTAATGCCACACTCAATAAACATGAATTGTCTATTAAAAACAGTTACGTTGCTTTTTGTCCTTTCTCCTCACCTAATAAGGGAACACAACTCAGAATAGATTAGGTTAACTGAATAATAATAGATACCCGCTCCTGAGTGTCAGTGTGCCCTCTGGCCTTCCTCCCCACTGTCCTCTCCCCTGCTCTGAAATCTACCTGTACTGCATGGCTGCTTGTTAAGCTTCAAAGAGCAGACATAGGCAGAGGAGAGGAGAAGGACAAATCCATCTACATGACCTCTCAGGCCAGCAGTACCACGACTGACGCTCTTCTTATAATCTCCTACATTTGTGAGTCACAGGCTGCTAATGTAAAGTCAGAACCCTTAGATTCAGGGATCTCAAGGGCAGAAGGTTACTGTACTGTACATGTCTGCAGGGAATCGACTTCCTATATAAAAAACAAGTCCAAACTTTAACTATATTCAGCAATTACACTCACATTATTATGAGATTAGATCAGTTAAATGACAATAACTTTTGGCCTGTGATACTTAAATGTGGTACTTAAGTGTGGTACTTAATTACTGTGGTACTTAAATGTGGTCATGTTACAGTTACAGTATTTTATTAGTTTGAATGTATCCCATTTACCATAATATCATAGGTCTACTGTAAGAACATATTAAAAACATATTAGCTTAATTTCATAATACTAAAAGGCATAGGATGCTTATATACAAGTTATAATACTACAAATTGTACTTTAATTGTACTGTAAAAAAAATCTGTAGACAACTGGGGTGAACAGGAACAGAGGTTAGTTACTTTGTGTTGTGATTACAGCCTACACACAATTTCTCAACCCTCATAAATACAATAGTCCTGAAAAATTCTCATCTTCATTTAAGACTCACCTAATTTCAGTGAATCGTCTGTATTCAATCTCTTTCAACTGAACATGTGATGCAACACTCAGCAAGATACCTCATTTAAACACGTTAACCATTAGATACTTTTCTTCCACGTAGATTGGGTCACCTTATACTTTACATGCTTCTGTTCTGCTGTAATTTACAGCTCAGGGAAGCCATTTGAACAGATAGATTTGTTATGGAATGTAACTAGTGGCCATCTGTCCAGTCTTTCCACATGCTGTTTAATTTTAGGAGGATTTAAGTTTTTTGGGAAAGAGGACTAGAGGAGCCGAATCCTGTCTTTATTTAACAGCTGCTGCAGGAAGAGGGGAAACAGTCAGAAACACACAGCAATAACCATCATATCAGTGAACACGCAATGATTTTGGGACCTGTATATCACAGCATCCAGTCTCTATAGTCTAAAAGTACAGACTAATTTTAACACTCTGTAATATATGGATTATTCATTTGCAAAGGATCCTCACAAAATGCCACATAAAAAAAGCTTGTAATCTTTTTATATTAACTTTCATTAGCATTTTATAATACTTAACTATTCAGAACTGTACTTTAAGGTAGGCCCATCAATTAAATGCACAGGGCATGTGACAGTATTTAATGGGCAGGTCCCCCTGTTCTGAGCCCAATAATAGGGCCTAAGAGGACTTCAGGGAATCTTCTTTTTTTAAAGGGCCCAAAACAACCTTCTGGGCTGCAAGAATTAAACTAAAATACATACTTGAAAAACACTTGAAAACATTGTGTCTAGCAGACAAAGTAGTCATCATAGCAACAGACAGTTATTTGTGTTAATAATTTGTAAAAATAATTTATTAATCAGTTATTATAAAGTATTACCAATAAATAAGCTGCAACAGTGATTTAGTTCGAAAGATACATTTGAAAAGCTTGTGTTGTATCCCTGTAATCTTTCTCCATCTTAAAACCACCTCAAACTGTAAGTTTCTGACTGCTAACAAACAAGACTTTATTCTCTTGTTGCAAAATGCCCTTGTTGTTGTCAGAGAAGTTATTGAAGAGAGAGAAAAATCAAACCATACTGTGGCCATAGGTAGACTGCTTGACCCTTACACACAGAGGCATGATACCTCTGGGATATGACAACATAGTTTGTCTGAGAAAACCTGTTCTGAGTCAAGCAGCCTCTCTTTACAACCAGCCAACCCAACAGCACCTCTTGCTATGTAACTAATAAGCCACAGCGTTCGATGAACACGACCCTAAATGGCATACAGTACATACATGATGTCTGTTTTATTACTGTGTACTCTGACTGAGGAACAGAGCCATGGGCCTCTAAACACTGAGGGAGCTCAGGGCAGGAGACCTAAAACAGAATCTTGGAAACTCTCAAACTCCTAACACACTTTAAAGGCTCATAAACATTTAATGCATCAGGGGCAAAACTGAGGCTAGTAGAATCACAGAATTGTGTTGACTCCATTACAGACAGCCTGGAGAGAACCTGGCTTTCAGCTTGTCAAACACAGACAGATCAACTGGCACTAGAATCATCATAGAGTCATCACACAGACACTGGAAAGCATAAATTAAAATTGCAATACGACTGTACATTTTTAAAACCCTGCATGTGACATTATGGTGATAATGCAAAAATAATGATTGTGTATTTTTGTATTATTGTAGTTTCTCTTCATCCTGATTTCTGTGGTGTTCAAACTTTGTGCTGGTTATAACCTTCAGCCATCACAAAAGCAGTGCCGGAGTTTTATTCATACGGGTGCATTTTTACTGCCATGAGTTACTGAGGAGGGCAGAGTTTTACTGCAGCTCCCAAATCTAGTATAAACCATAAAATCCTTTCAGAATATTTTCAAAATGGAATTTATTTAAAGAGCGGTTGCTACAGGGCAGTCAGTTTGCATTTTAAAATGACTCACAATAGACATTACTAGATCATAGCCACATTAATGCCACAAAGTACCTCCCTAAACTTTGTGCTGTAGAAGAGACATAGTTATTACAAAAAAATATACAAGAATAGAAACAAGGAAACATTGTGCAATTTAGTGAAATTGACCACTGTGCAGCAGCCAACATGGATTTGTTTGATTACTAGATGTTTTCTTTGCTTGTTAAACCAAATATAGATCATTTGTTCTGCAAGTTATTTACTCAAATTACCCACACAGAAACATTTTCTTTATCATGGCTTAACACTTAATGATAAAGCCTTAGAGAAAGTGTGAAGCAAATTAATAATACACAAGAAATCTAACAAAGTAAACAAAGTAAAACTCTTATGGCCAAAAATGCTTGTCCTTCTAGTCAGGAATCTATCACACAAATATTAAAACATCAATACTAAATAGCCAAGAAAGTTTGAGTCCAACCACTTATAGATCTGTTAAGAAACAAAAGCACTGACACCTTAATTATAGCCAATTACAGTACAAGAATCATTCCAAGCCCACAGCAAACCAACACTGCTGTGTAAATAAACCTTCACCCAACAACACGACTTACTGTAGTTTTCTACATTTATTCATTAGATACACAACAGTATTTACACAACCATATTTATCTCCTGTGTGTATCTGGCTTACACGTCTGTGACTCTGTTTGTTTATGTGGCCTTTTAAGAATGAATATTTAAAGTCAGGCTTGCAAAAGGTCATGGCCAACAGAGATTTTTAAACAGATTGAGCAAGTCAACAATGCCTTGCAAGGTTTTTTCATATTACATACAGACACATAAACAGTGTTTGCGTTAGCCCCCGGGTTAATGTTTACTTTACATTGGCAAAACAATGTAATACCACAGTGCAAAAAGCAGAAAGTGTGAAAAACAGAGACTACTTCACTACTACTAATATATACACATGTATAGCCTAATGCTTATTTTTGGGTGTGTTTGGTTCAGCAACCACACAAAACCTTTCTGCAAAAAGAGCTTAATTCACTGCTGTGAAACTGTAGAGGCACATCAGCTGCAGACTTGTGTAATTGTAAAATATTCATATCAACAGATGATGAATGCGAAATGCCAAATGTGATGCATAAACAGATGAAAAAACATTCTGCTAAAACAAGACATCAGTTAACACAAATGATTTCTATATAGGCTCCTTGACTCATCTCTACACCCACCACTCTAAATGCATTTCTGCTGAAAATGACACAAATGTCCTAAAAAATTCTGATTGCGTTGACGGTTTTTATATTAGTGCTTGACAACACATTAACCTGCAGCTATTAACTAAATAATAAATAATAAGGGAAACTACATCTATGGCTGTGGTTCTTCTGTTTTGATATGTGTGAAACACAGTTGTAAATAAATCCAATGACAATGATACTTTCCTCTAACATAAAGAATAAGCAACATTAAGATAAGGACGAATCTGGAAGCTTTAAAGCTTTATCAATAGAAATAATGAAGGCAATCTGGAATTAAATGCATATATTAATTAGTTTTGTCTTTACTTTTTACACACTTGTTTTGAGACAACCACCAACTGACCATTTAAGAAACGTACTCCCATATCAATAGGTCAATGTGTGAAAATGGGCGATACTGGATTGGTAAGGCTCTAAATGCTGTAGTGCTTAATACCCACTAACTTGCCCGCATTTCTTTTGTATTTAAATATGCTTAGAATATTCTCATCTACAATAATTCAAAACCCATGTGTTATTTCACTGTATAGCACAGAAGAAGAAGATTTTGAATAATTATGCAGACAAAAGAAAGCAACAAAGAGCTTGACAGCCCCCCGGCACTTTTGCTATTTTATGTTGAGAACTACGATTTGTAGATTAGCGTGACACAGGAAAGAAATATATCCTCTATAATAGTGTGAGAGACACATTACAGATGCAACCTCAGTAAAAACGATGTTGTGATCAAAATGTAGACATGTGGCATGGCAGTTACTGTCAAGACATTTAATCCTGTGTCAACATTTATGGTGAAAGACGGTGGAGTGAGAGGTTCTGTGTAGCAGATGAGTAGATTCTCTCTCAGGACTAGAACATTTCACAGCAGCAGATTTAAAAGGGAAGAGATGTTTCTACATTGAGAGGAGCTCAATAAAACTTAGTGGAGAGATTAATGTACACATAAGCTCCGCCCTAAACACCAATGCAGCAGTTTCCAGTCATGTGACGCCATCAACTGACTCTATCCAAAGCACAAAGACCAGCATGTTAGTTTAAATCTGATGCCCGATCATGCTGCACAATACACCTATCTATTTTTTTTTAAACAAACTTCTATTGACCCAGCCAGTGTAGAGAGTAGGGCTGGGCGATATGACCAAAAAAATTATCACAATATAATAGTTCATATTGATCGGTATCGATAATTATTGACATTTTTAACTTTATTTTATTTTTTTAAAAGACAAGTATAAAAGTTTACATTTAACCAGTTTTTTTAATTTATCCACATTATTAAGGCAAATTATATTAGTTTTAGCAGTCAAAAACTTGTAAACAAAAGTTTCTTTTTTGTCTTGAAACAGTAAGTGTTAAAAACACAA
>JBAJNP010000462.1:35231-54448 GCA_036877545.1 Yasuhikotakia modesta | reverse complement strand
TTCAGACCCATGAGACCAGGGCATCAGTCAGGTTTGCGCAATAAATTACCCTGTGTGGTCTTCGGTAAAATATGCCGTTTCCAAGCATTTACTCTTCAGATTTTAATCGCCGTCTATGAAATGCGCACTTAAGCTAATATACGAATCACACGTGCGCCTCATCCACATAACTGCGGTTTTTACAAGCTTACACGCAACATTGTTCTGATGTTGGTCGGAGGAAAAGAAACAAAAACAGCGACACTGCGAGCTGACATGTGTTTTTATTGACAATGCGTGCGGCCTAATGTCACCTGCGATGACGCAATCGAACCGAGAGCGACGCAACCTGCCCGTTTAGATCCGATTGCCTGTTTAGATCTGATTGGCTGTATGCGTGTCATCGGCAGCACGCGCTCATCTTTAAAACATCTGATTGGCTGTTTGCATGTCATCGGCAGCACGCGCTCATTCTTTAAAACATCTGATTGGCTGTTTATGATCCACGAACTGCACGCGCGGAATTTAATGACAATATTGAGGCTATACCGAAGAATTTTTATATCGTTACCAACAATTGCATACCGTCGATAAATATTGATACCGTTTTATCGCCCATCCCTAATAGAGAGTGTCATAAAAAAGTTTAAATGCTGATTTTACCAAGCATAATTAGGGCATTTGTCTGCCTGGACCTCAAATGACACACACAAACATGCAGTATTAGCATGCTAGCATGTTCTAATTGAATTAATTAGAGAATTAATTATAACTTTCTTGATTGAAATTATACTGCTAAACACTTTGTACTGCTTGTCCTCCTTTTACCAGACAGGATCTATGAAATATATTTTCTGTAGAATTTTAAGGGTGCAATTTTCATCTTATCTTATCTTCCACCTGAGACAGTGATATTAAACTGCACTTATCTGTACATTCTTTGCTTGCCCACTTTAAATTTCAAATTAAAACAATTTTAATAGTTTTGCTTTATACAAAATGCATTCTTAATTCATTTAATATAAAACTTTATATTTAAAACCTTAAAAGAGTTTGAAACCTTTATAAATTAATACCATTTTATTAAATGGTGTTATATAACCTAATATTAGAAGCTGCAATGCAAAAGCACTTTTCTATTTTTACAGTCACCAGGGAACCTATGAAAGCGTTGCTTTAATTGGAGCTCGGACTGAGAAAATTACCAAAATACTAAAGAATACACTAGACATTTCTAGTCCATTTTTACAGGGCTCCCTAAAGCTTCCACGGCTCATGCACATGAAAGTCAAGCCTGTTAAAAAACACCAGCATGCAATACAGTCATTGTCACTATACAGTATGAAAAAATGAGCCACAGTTTCCTGCAATAGAGCCATAAAAAGTGAGACCTACTGTATTGCTTTGAGACGTACTGTATTGTAACTTCAAGAGAAAAATACAGACCCAAGGCCAGAATGTCAGTAAACACACAGTACAATATGGAAACCACACGTAACCAATGACAAAAAATGCAGGGACATTTCTTCATGTTTTGTTATCTACAGCATCTCTCAGCATCTTCTACAGTTTTCTTCTCCACCAGATTCTCATGCAAAACCTGAATCTCATCAAAAACACTGGAGACACAGAGACTCTGTGAGACAAACCAGCAGTATTTTGTGCCCTCATGGTCTGTCTGGCAGACAAAGGCAGCTTGAGTAACACAATCAGATACTGAACCTCTGTTCATTTCTACAGCAAAAGTGATTGAATCCCATCAGCTCAGAGTATTTACCTCTATAAAATCAGTGTGTAATAAACCGCTGCAGTAACAATTAGCTGCATGTGAGCTTGTGAATGTTATTATTTCAGATGATTTGAACAGTTGTTGTCAGAGATTGTGTTTTGGGTTTTCTGGTTGCATGATATTTTCAAACGTCAATTTCGATTCTCATGTAAGTGACTGTTTATAATTACATCATACCAATGCAGAGTAAGAGAAAGAGAGAGCAAGAGAGACAGTGAGCAAACATACAGTAGTAAAAAGAATAAATAATTCACTGGCACAATGTGTTACTTGAAAAACAACAATTCTGCTGGAGCCTGTATGTTCCTAAAGCTGGGAAAATAATAATAATCATTAGAAACTCTGTGAGTTTAGAGAATCACAGGATAAGCAACAAAATTATGCATGAACTGTTTGTGTAAAGGCTTTGACCTACTAAAAGCAATGGTTTTGTTTTTGAACTTCTCATATGTGGTGCATGTACTGTTCGGATCTATTTCAAAACCTACCTGTGTCAGCAGCATTTTAAGGTAACACAAGAGGACTAATTTACATAATACATAATCGACTTCTATAGTTGAACAGTATTTTTGAGTAGTATGTATTTTTATGCTAAAAGGATAGAGGTGTATTCCTGTAGCTTAGCTTGTAGAGCTTTGCCTTTGCAGCACAAAGGTTGTGGGTTTGATTTTCATGAAAAACACATAAATTACTTAACTTCACATAACTTCACACTATAAGTTGCTTTTTCAAATCTTTCATATTTTTACATTTATGCATCTTCCAAATGCATACATGTAAAATGTAGTTCACCCGAACATTAAGTATTGTACTGTTCCAACACTTATTTCATTCCAAACCAACGTGACATTTTTTTTCAGTGGAGGACCAAAGATATTCTGTGAAATGTCTTCGTAGTTTTATGTATATTTAAATAAAGTCATTGGTTACCTACTGTTGTTTGGTTAGCAACATACTTTATAATATCATATTCTGTGTTCCACAGTAGGAAAAGACCTACAGGTTTGGAATGACATAATATTGAAAATGAAGGTGAACTATCTCTTTAAACTACAGAGTTGCTATCTATATGTAGATCTCCAAATTACTCACTTTAATGATTTCAGTTAAAACGCTTCCTTAAAAGCTGTATTGCCTAGTCCAATAGATAGTAACTTACTACTGTAGGTTTTGTAGCAGAGCCTCAGTGTAAGAGTCACATTTGGCATTCAGGAGAAAGTCTTTGGTAAAGAGCAGTATAGCACTCTTTTGAAAGAAAGCATAAACGCCTGTGTGAAGTCCATACAAAAGACTAAATTCTCTCCACAGCCTTGACTTCTTTTATAACTTAAAAATCTGTCGAATGCCACGTCGTAAGACATTCTGTCATTGTTCAATCAGAAATGCAGCAAAAACACCAACAACAAGCGAAGAAAAATGGAAAACTAAGAAAAAGAATCAGAAATGAGCAGGAACAGCACAAGTTCCTTAAGGAGAAGAATCTGTGCTCAGCCGTGTCATATTTGCGTTGATGTTCTGACAGGCCCCCTGCACTCCTCCCACGGAACAGCACAAGGATGAGGATTTGGGTTGTAAAGCGTTCCTCAAATGTCGACTTTTTCCACAGAAAGTATTAAACATACAGACAACTGATAAGCAACAGAGAAAATCACATTCATAATTATGGATTTCCTGCTTGAGACCTTTTAAAAATTACAATGCAGCATGTCTGACTGAATGTCAGAAGAAACCGAGTCGATCTGAAATGTCAGAGCAGGATGAGGCTCATGGAGGAAACACAGAATGAACAGCAGACATTAAAGGAACCTCTGCTTTTTATAGCCCTACTGGCTTTGCATAACTTTGAAGCACGATTTAAGGCTTGCTGTTTATTGCTATTGGTTGCAGGGGTATTAGAGGGAGGGTTTTCTGTGTTCTAGAGAGAAGTTTAAAGCAATAGCCGAGCCTAAAATAAAACGAAATAAGATTTAGTCAACATTTACTTAATGTTATTACCAAACCTGAGAGAGAAATTTAATAAATATCTGGGTGGGTAAATTCAGTGCACTGGAAGCGTGATATGACTTACTAAAAGATTATAGTGAACTAATCCTTTATTTACACAACAATCTGTGATAGAGAAGATACACACATAAATGTATTTATTTGCTAAAGGTTAATCTTATGCAGTTTTTTTAAACAGATGACTTCATATAAAGACACATATAGAGGATATACAAGCAAATGACTTCAAAGTTATTGGACATCGATTAAAAGCCTTTTAAAACATGACATACATTCTTGTTCAGGACTTGCACAAGGTTATCTAATGTATCTTGTTGCCATGTGTACAAAATGTCCGACAGACAGAAGTTCAGGATTTCAGAACATTGAATTGATGGGCTTTGTCTTCACCTACAACCCCTTTATCAAGCGTGTGATAAGCAGCATCTGCAGTTGCAGTTTTTTTAGGCAGTCACTGTTCAGTGATCTTCTGGAAGATATCACTTCAGACTTCAATTAAAGCGTAATTAGATTTCCTTCAACCTTTAAAGTGTCTGCAAGGTCTGGAGTGCCCGTCTGCTTCAGAGACCGCTAACTTTATTTCACTGACTCATTACGTATTTACGGCTGCATCTCCATTACATGTCACGCTTCACTGGCGAATCCTCCCAGTAAATGAAACTTCGTTCTCTAATCATATTAACCACAATAACACAGAGATCAAGTAGGTTAACTGCATCTTTAATTTCTCCTCGCAACAAATGGCTCATGAGGACCTTCTCCTAAAACTTTTATTGTGTTTCCGTTAAAATAAAACTTCATTTTTGAGTGTTCAGTCACAGATGTTGTAAATACTTTATGGAAGCAAAGGTGAGGTGATTTTTTTAAATATAGGATTAAAAGGCTACAAGGATAAGTTGCCGCTGGGTCTCGCTTTTCAATGTGTTGTTTTTTTGCACTTTTGCACTTTTTTGCACTTGCCATTTTGAACTTCTCGACATATTGAGGAAAAACAGAATGTTTACATAGATAAGAAATTTGCTTAAGAAACTACAATACTCACATTCAGGTAATGTGTGGTTGTTTGCCTATATCACACACATAAAAACACTAGTCTATGATACATGAAACAAATTACCAACAAATACATCAGAAACATAAACTTTTCCTACTAGATTATAAAGTCACGATCAAACAAAAAGAACATTTATTTGACTATAATAATTTCAGGCTATGTACAAAATACATGTTTTAACAAAACAATGATTTAATAATAGTAGTTAATTGCCTCACAATGCATTTAATTTCATTTTATTAAAAACCTAATTAACGAGTGATAAACTTTTTGTTTTGCTTCTGCATTAAGTAGTTCTCAAAGTTTAAGAAGAGGCAATAAATCCTCATTAAAGACAAATTAGACGGCCTGAAGAATTAATGACACACCTGAAGTGCTGTAAGTCTTATGTTCAACCTCCAATAAAAATTCCAATTCCCACAAAATACGGATATTGAGCTCAATTCAAGCGAAGCAGTGAAAACTAATTGTGAAGCTTTGCCTTTCTTCCACACATCAATCAATAAACTAAGAGGAGCTGGTTAAATGTCTGTAGGCTTAATCCTTGAAAATCATAAGTTAAGAGCCCTGCTGAGATGGAATACCAATCCACTTTAATTGCTTTATGAAACCAATGACTATTCCCTTGTGCTCACTCACCTCTTGCAGCAGCTTCATATCTAAAGGCCAAGCTTCTGTATTTAGAACAAGTATGAAAGTATTCCCATCCACAGTTTTCAGTATTTAAAGCAGAGATCTGTTATTTAAAAAAAATAACTTTTTCCAACTGATTAAAAAAAACAGATGTAATGTGCAAAGCGTATCTCTAAAATTAGTGTGTTTACACACATCAACACCAACACAAATACACACACACCTATTACTCGACCCTACTAGTGGGGTTGTAGAAAGGAAAATTACAGACTCACAATGTCACATGAAAGTGACAGGGGTGCAAACAAAAAATGAGGTTTTGACAAGCATTGGTCAATATCTTTCGTCTTTGTTTGTGAAAACCTGGACAATCACCTCAAACCTAAGAGGCGGTTCCACATCACTGCCAAAATGTTTATGCCATATTTTTAATATTTATATTCTACTAGTTGATGCATGCTGTGAGTTTTCAAAATGTGACAATTAAACTCAGTAACTCAAATAGGATGGATGACATCCATCTCTTATCATACCAGAAGTATGTGCTCCATATCATACCAGAAGAACATTTTTATAGTGTCAATTCTCCACATATACTGCAGACACGACGCCGAGCAGTTTTCAACAGACGTCTCTTCACTAACATAAACACTGAGATGAATCATAATGCATATCACAGAGTGACAAAAACACATCAAGAGTCAACACAGTAAAGCTGTTGAGCAAAAACACCGCACAGCATCAGAGAAATGCGAGGATTATTCGAGTATTCATGTCAGACAGAACACGCGAAGAGTACTAAGTGCTCAAAACAATCCTTACAGCTGGCAAAAATAACGACCGAAAAAACTTGTCAGGAGTACTTTAAAAAGACTGTCAGTTGGGCTAGTATTTGATTTGCTTGAATAGAATTCTGGATTGTGTCATTTCTGAAACATTTTAAAGTTACTGTTGTGACTGTATGTCACAAATAAGAGAAAGTAAATTATTTGTGGTTTCCAAGCATGGTCTCACTGTTTCACTGACAGACATCACAGCTGTCATAACATGTCCATATGCATCACTCATTTCATAAAGCAGGTTTCTGTGTATGCAAATCTATTCTATTTGTATTTACGTACATGATTGTTCTGTTGAAAAACCTTGAGGTGGATACTAAATCACATTTTAGTGCACGTTTCTGACATGGTGGCCGTTCTCAATGGCAGGAATTTTGTGAATTGTGAAGGAATTGTGAAGTAGGGTTCAGAGCTGAGAAAAATGCGTGCACACACACACACACACACACACACACACATTTGTATGCATTTAGCAAGAGTTTCACAAATCACAAAATGGCCTCTACTCTGACAAGCAACAGTGGCAGAAAAGCCGCCATCTTCAGAAATGGCGAAATGAATAAAAGATAAATGTCTGTCTGCATTGCCCAGGAGACCTGAAGGTCAGTGTTATCAAAATTGTGTGTGTGTGAAAGATAAAGACAGATTTTTTTCCTTGTCAATGCTGCTAAAAGGGTCATTTCTAATGCCACATCACAAGTCATGACAGATTATTTCAGTTATAAAGTGCAAGACATTTTACTTTTTCAGTTCTACGCATCAGGAGCACAAAAAGCACTAACATATGAAGTTTCTTTTAAAAGAAACTTAAGCTGTCACAAATATGGTATTAATAAGCATTATTGGTCGACCGAATAAGTATAACTTTAGTATAGAAAATGTTTATGTTCACATCTACACTTCTTTGTTTAATGGACCATAGAATTTGAAAGAAAATTTTATGCAATTCATATTACATTTGGCTATGCTGACAAATAAATACACAAATGACAGTAAACAACCTGCTTCGATAAAAAGAACACATTCTCAGTCTTTATGTACTTTGAACGCCTTTGAATTTAAATGTCCCCCGTTGGGAGTATTTAAAACGTTGGCATTTGATGATCTAATACTCACCCTGGGGGGCTAAAGACTAGGCTATCAACAATATGTGCAAATGCTAAATCACTAAGACCTTCAAAGGCAAATAAATGGACAATTCTTAAAGACACTGTATTTTTAATACAATACTTTCTAATGAAGCCTATTTTTCCTTTTTTTATAAAAAAATATACAAAATGATGCAAATAAAGCCTTTTTTGATAAGGCATTTTTTGACGGAAATGTTAATGAAATTAGGCATATAATCCTTTTAATTTACTTCACAGAATCTCTCTAGCATCTATATCAAAGCAAAAAGTCATCTCTACCTATGCTTTGCTCTGTTTAAAAGAGTCTTCAGAATTATAGGTTGAGAAAATTACTTATAAAACTTTGTTTGGATAGAGAGGTTTTACTGCATAAGGATAAACATCAGACTAAAAGACAGACTAAAAGTTTTGTATTAAACAAGACCTGTTCTTTCAGCCAATAGGATTGCAAAGGTGAATATGCCCCAAACAACTGAGGCCTGTTGCTTTCAGAGTACAGTATGTCTGCAATATATACAGAAGGGTAGTCATGCTATATAACTACTTTTAAAGTAAAGATTAACTGGCATCTCAAAGTAAGCCCACCCTGAGCATATTCTTCTTTCCTTGAAATCTGCATCAATTTTGTTCTGTCAATCAAGAACTGACAACACATTAAGTCCCCAGGGATGAGGACTGATATAGCATTCTGAAATAGAGAAATTGACATTATTACAAAACTTTATTTAAATTGTCCTTGGTCAAGCACAGATGTAGCATATCAAATAGAACAGTGTTAAGGGCTCTTTATTTGGCAATCTTCAACCCGATCTATCAGGGGAAGAGTTTATATCTACTCCTAAACACCAGGGCTTGAGCAATTCTCTGATCCGTGATTTTAGCTAAAAGCATTTTCCATTAGTAAATTTACATTAATTAAAGCTGTTATTAAATGCACTTGAAGCACTTATGAGCCTCCACTCCTATCTCTCATCTTAATAAACATGCAGGAGATGAAGCCGCCCTGATAATGATGCCACTCAGATCATGTTGAACCAGAGCGCTGCCTCGCCCTGGGGCCTGTACCTGCATAAGAATGTCACTCAGAGAGGACACATGCTCTTGTCTTTTATTGACCCACGCTACAGGTTAGTCATCATGTTGTTTAGAAAGGGCTGCGAGGTGTGATGTACTTGTTTGCAGTAGGTGATCTGAATTTCATAGTGATGGCAGCAAAAAAGGATTAAAACAGCTCAGACTGTGGATAACACATCATGCGCATTCAAGTACAGCAATGGGTTTAATTAATACATTCATTAAACAAACAATAACTAACTTTGCCAGCATTTACTAACCCAGAATAATGGTAATTTATGTAAATAATAGTTCATTGTTAATTTATCCATTCATAATACCTTAATGTTAATGTTAAGGATGATATGTGAAAAGTGCTATAACATGCAGAAATTCACCTTACCAGGATGATTAAATGCCCTTGAATTGTTCAGTACTACTATATTACTCAATTGCATGAATTGATGTTAGCAAATTGAACCTTTGTAAATAATTGTAAATTATTATAAGTCTTCTTATGTAAATGGAAAGATCTTGGCCAGATTATGCAACAAAAGCACCACACCTTTTCCACATTCAAATGTCTGTTAAACGAGAATAGCAACAAACTGATTTCTGTGTGCTTCCTTTGGAATATTTGGTGTTAAACATTTGGATAACAACAAACTATTGCATCTAAGAATCAGACAGACAAAAAGAGTTTCACATCCTGAACTGTTGCGTAAACCACAACAAACTGTCTGTAGAGCAACAGTGTGTGTGTGTGTGTGTGTGTCTGTATTTAATCTCAAATAAAGCTCAATACACTCAGCAGGCCCGGCAGATGAACAGAAGCTTGATCTTTTTTTGCTTGGATGAGGCCACTCACTTTGTAATTAGCGTAATATGCTCCAAACAGGAAAAATGCCAGTAATGTCCCTTGATATCAAATTTGTTTCCCATCTGGAACACCACATGTCATCTTACTCTACAGCTTTCTTCTAAGCTCACTCCATGTGGACCATGGCTGTGCTTTCCCGGCAATATAATACAGACATTTACATATAAAAACTGATTTTATATGTGAGGGCAAGTGTTTTGTAACAAAAAAAAATAAAGCTGAAGTCCAAAAATCTTTGGGTTAAAAATACTGAGGAAGTGGAAAAAGGAACAGTGTTCAAAAAGGCCTGTTACACTGATTTGCAACCATAATTTTATAATACCATAATTTTAAAATCATAATTTTATAATTTTTAATTTAAGATTTCCAATCTGGTCGGATGTCAGTGCCACTTCAATACCACATGGTTACATTACGTCTGTAAACAGAAGACAAGCTACTAAATTGTGTGGATGCTGAGGATGGTATAGCGTTTGTAGTTTGTAACAGTTGCTTAGAATTTAAACTGGGCATCCTTATTAGAAAAAAAAAACTTGCAAAAAAAAATTTGCCAGCATGTTTATTAAAAGGAGCACAGGTTCAGTTATTTGCAGTACCTGTAGTAAGTGCAGCTGTGTATCAGTCTCTCTCTATAATGAAGGCTGAGCTCATTGCATTAAGAGGTGATTTCACCCGTCTCTATAACCTCACAGCTCCTGTTACACTTCTAATTTCAGTTCCACACTCTTTTTCCCCCCATGTCTCACATTGTTTTTTACTCCTCTCCTGTCTGCTTATCTCCGGTTCTGCACTTTCTCTCAGTTTGGTGGAGCTCATTACCTGCTAGTAGAACATGGGGTCCAGGCTGAAGCTGACAGTGACAATAAACACTGTCTTATTATCACCGTCCCAAAACAGGAGGCAAACAATAGCCCCTCCATCGCTCTCTTTTTCTCATCGCTCTCTTTTTTGTCTTATTTCCATAGGATAAATGACAATCTTTCATTAGAAAAGCCTCACTATTACCCTCATGACTTTAAATACAATAAACAATGAAAATAATAACTGAAAGTCCAAAAATACACAGGGAAAAATTCATTGAATTGATATCAGGTCTCTTATAAACAAGCACTACCACATATCACATATCACAGTCCAGTTCACGCACAGACCACTGCACTATGTCTTGGACATGATCAGTTTTCCCCGAATACAATTTCTTTAACTGCCCACTTTCTGTGGATGGAAATAGCAGGTTATCTCCAGGAATGTCTGCACTAAAATAAATCTCTTAACTGAAATATGCATGACGCAGTGCTCTTCCAGTGTATATAGCTTCTACTTGCATAAAATTACAGGTAGTTACTGAATAAGATTCATTTTGTGCTAAACAACTGCACGCATAATGGCAGAACTGTCTAGTAAATTTACAAATGTAAGATTTTGCAGCAGACATATCTTTCGTTCATTATAAAGTGCACTCGCTGATCGTCTTGCTAAGATTCAGTTACTGTAATATTACTACTGCTGGGACATGATGGAAATTAATGTGACAGAAAAGGTGAAAAAGCAGATTGAATTATGTAATGGCCACTATAAACATCGGTCTGCTGAGTGTAGTCAGTGGGAGCCAAATTACACAATTAGAAAAAGAACTTTGTTGGACAGATTCAGTGAGCTTTCAACAAACTGAATTATTGTTTTGACATGCATTAAAAACATTAAGAACTATCAACACTTATCATGAAACAAATTCTCACCTTAAAATCACTGAAAACCATTTCAAAGCATTTTCTCTGTCATTCCATGCCCCGAGAACTACAAGTATTAGCTAGTTTAATTTTGACACTGAATGAACTCAAATCAGCAATTGTTTTGATTGACTCTACAAGACGAATTGATTGTCTTGTAGTTTATTCTCTAACAGTATAGTGTTGTGTGACTAGTCTCACAAAGTATTAGAAAGCAATCAGACGATGTGTAGGTTGTGGTTTGGCAAAAAGAATTTGGAAGACAAATCAATGGCAATTTCAGTGTTGTTACTAAGGCTATGTTAGTACGATAGTGGTTTAGTATAGCAATTTAACATGCTTGTCATACACTGAATGAGCGTTGGCCTTGTGTTTGTTACACCAATCTCTCTCTCTCTCTGGTATTGTCCCTTATTTTCACTTTGGTCTTTCAAGGCCACAAACAAGCTCACTATGTGTGTACAAACTGGAAACAGGAAAGAGAAAGCATCACACAGCATTGTAGGTGAGTTTCCTCTGCTGATGTTTGGCTGGCTCAATAACTGTCACAGTTTGTGGACATTTGCAACTGATCAGTTGCTCGGCTCAGGTGATTGGCTCGGATGTGTCAGCTATGTACCTCACCATGAAGTTACCATGCAGTAACAAGGGCATTGCAAGGTGGTTCTGTGTGGTTGCTAGGTCCTTACATACTGGCCTAAATCAAAACCGCTCACCTCTGACTCTGTGGTTTTGTTAGATATTCTCAAACAATGTAGGTCTTGGGTATTTTTAAGCATGTTTCCAGGCAAAAAGAACAACAGAAAAAAACACTCAGGGGTATGTTGTGCTTCCTCACCGAATGTGATAAAACAGTGTTTGCATGTTTTCAAATTATTTTATAATATAATTGCTTCACTGTAATTTCTGTTGTTATTGAACATGATTCTTCACAGCTAGAAGGCAGGCACATCAAAATATCTTTAACATGATGATTTGTTAAATGTTTGTTTCTCATTCTTGCTCAAACATGCATATTAATTCAATCATTAAAATACTTTGATTTCAAATGGACCGAAATGTATTTTGTCACAGATGATGACAAATGCAATGTAATTTGCCATATATCACACTGCCAAATATCTTCATGCTATCTGAAAGAACTGCTGTCATGTGGCTATTAAATCCAGACATGTGATATTCAGCCAGCCATAATATGCTAAGCGCTGTCTCTCTGATAAAGGACAGAGGAGACATAGTGAATGTCTGCCATTATAGAATGACATTAAAGGCCATGATGAAAGAACAAAACACCTTGTAAAAGATCCTTATTTTGCCATTTCTTTCAATCAAAGCACTGCTCTCTCTGGAGAGGTATTTGACTGCTTCAAATTTAACTGACTTCAGTCTGGAATCACATTATCTGAGGCCTTGTACACACTGGAAGGTTTTGCTAGTGAAAACTTAAATGCAGGAGTGAATGCACTAAATTATCACTTATAAAACTGTGATGACAGATAACTGACAAAGCGAAGCTAAAAAAAAGTTTAACATTTAAGGGTGCTGTAAGTGATGTCAGATGTCATTCTAACTTTAGCTCGACATAACCACCCCCATAACCTCAACAACACACTTCTTCAAAACATCTCTTTCCAAAAGACACGACAACCACTATCACATCCTTCACTGTATAACATCAGGGTAAACTCATGTTAGTCTACAAACACACAAAAGCTACTGACCCCAAAAAAACATTGGCCATCTTCTCTGGTTTAAGTATCTCAGTATCTATCTTTTAAAATTAGTTGGTAAAAATACAGTAAGCTACACCTGTTTCACCATCCAGGAAAACAACCAAACATTTTTTTTTCATTTAGGAAGCGTTTTGCTGTGAAAAATGTATTTTAATAATCCTTTCAGCAAAATCTATTCTGATGTAACATCTGATAATACGAGAGAGAAAATAGAGTTTGTCATTCTTCAGTCATGTTCTCTGTTTTGTTAAGACTGAAAACCATGACGGGTTCTGGACAAAAAGATCTATGAGAGAAATCTAAGCTTCAGTTTCCCATGTGACATCAGTTCTACACAAAACTGGCTTTTGACACTTCTACTGAACAGTAAACATCAAAAAGTAACACAGATAACGCTTGTTTATAGCCAAGGCCTGTGAAAAGTAGTTTTATTATTTAAATTAAAATTTAAATTCAAGTCCTAATTAGATGTACAGTCCTCAGATCTTCGCTTGTTTGTATAATACAGGCTTGACTGAGTTTAAACATATAAAGGGGATTATTTTAATGTGCAAATATAAATGTGACAAGAAAGGTTTATGAACTATGTTGAATGTTTACTTTATCTTTTCATACTTGTCTGGGAAAAAAATGATTAAACAATTGCAATTAATATTTTAAATTGATAAAATAACTTAAACATAAGAAAAGTTGCGCTACTGTTTGGTTACATTTTATAAACGTTTTAAAAAGCTTTAAAACATTCTTTAAAACACTTGACCCTGAACAGTCAATAACTGTGATCTGAGGTCAAAAAATTCTATAATAACCACTAAAATGGATACTATAATTGACTATTGCCCCAGCCATGAGCAATACAGACAAATCTGTCCTGTCACATAATTGAATATTTTAAAATCACATCAATATTTAACAGTGCATCAAGCAGAATAACATACATTTATCTAGTTATTAGCCCAAAATAAACCGTCTGGGGTCATACAAGACCCCTTTGTGGTAATGACACATTTTTGGGGGGGCACCAGTCTAAGAACTTACAGCTTGTTACTATTCAGAGTCTGACTCAACTGCTAAATCAAACATCTTTAAAAATGTTCACTTCTCACCCAGTCAGAACTCTTTCCCACTGAGGCCAAAAGGTGGAACAGCCTACAGCAAATATTCAAACTTTTAATATGCCAGAGCATTGAAGCTTTTAACGTTTTGCTTGTACCTTTGATGTGTCAGCATGCAGTTTGGGTTTTTCTGCTCTCTGAAGCGTCTATGCTGCCATTTTTTTCTATTCGGGCTCATTTGCTCTGGCACGTGCCCAGACCTCAGAATGCTGAACTCTGTCAATATCAATATTTGCAATCACCCATTGCCATAAAATCAAATGCCTCAAGAGACACCAGAAAATACAAATGAGACATAAAGGGGAATGTGGGAGGTCGTGACACTGTATGTAAACATCTAACTGCTAAACCTGTAGAAATTTTGCACTCCTTTAATGTGATTTTTTTGGAGATAAGACAAACAGCAGAACACCCCTTAATTTCCCAGTTGACTTAAACCTGCAAGCAGCGGCTACAAACCTGCTTAAAGATAAGAAACAAGTTCTTTTAAAACAGACGCTGAACAGAACATACAGGTCACAACGTACATAGTCTAAAAACAAGTTAAAAAGTAAAAGGATTGCGGACTCATGCAATAGGAAAACCTTTTCAAATTCCAAAAGGCTTTTATTCCCTCAGTACGTTAACGTCTAATGGTTTAAAGAGTTTAATGGATACTAAACATATGAGAAAATGTCCTTCAATTGCACACAGCAGCAAGCTTTTGGAGTTAAAGCCGAACACTGTTTACGTCTTACATTGATACTTTTATGTCATTGGACACATGGATTTTTTTCCAAACTTTATGCATGACTAGATTTTTTGCATGTTTTAATGTATACTAAAATACATTGAAGTGCTGCTCGTATTCAAAGAAAAAGAGTGTGCTTACCTGAAACACAGGAGTTGAACATAGAGATCACGCCGTTTATAGTAATGAACTGTTTGTTTGTTTGTTTGTTTGTTTGTTAGTGCTTGTAAACGCCTATTAAGATCGTGCTAAGATACAACTGCGCAGCGCCTTACGATGTTAAAAACACCTGTTAACGTTTTGAGCAGTTTCCTTCAGGTGCATTTAAATCCACTCGTTCCCTTTTTACTACTTATCACTTAGTTTAAAATTCAATAATACAATAATAATACAACTATTTAAACCCCAATTCTGGACATCAAACGATGTTTGACGTTCACGTTTATTCCAAACAAACATCTCACACTGAGACCAAACGTTTTAACTGACACCCAAACTGGCCAATCATCGACAAGAAACTGCCAACGTACCAGCCAATAAGATTGAAACATTTTATTTCATGATCTCGTTCGTTTAAAACAGCTTTACCTTGTTGATGTTTTCATCTGTATGAATATTGCAATTAATATGTAAAACATTAAAAAGGAATAAAGTACCTGGAGTAAACGCTTCAACGGCAAGATGTTGCCCAAGGTATGTGAACTGTGTTACTTTACTTTATGTCTTTGCTTTATGTATATCACATTTGCGTTGACGCTAGCGACTTGCTTCAACAAGTGTTTAGGTCAAACCTGTCATCGCCAAATATAGACAGTGGGTGGGAAGGCAGCAGTGGGTGTCCTGGCAGTGTCCTGTATGTTTTGATACTAGGTGAACAAATATAAACTATACTAAAAAAACTAGAACTGTTTAAGTTAGTGACATACAAAGGCACAATAATTAAAGTCTTAGTTGCTTAATTGCTTTGTTTTATGTGTACATTTACTAAAAATATGAGCAAATATTTGAATGAACGTGGCTGTGAAAAGCCATCAGAGAATATATTTATCAATTTTGTTGATGAATAGCTTGTATAATTATGCTATTTTCTCTTTCTTAGCAAATCCTTTGGCAGCATTTTCTCCCAAATATTGCTTATGTAGATTCTGAATTCACCTGTTTAGCCATGTGCTCATCATTCTATTATTAATAATAATGAAAGTTAAAGGCATTTTATAAACACAATATGGACAGTACTTTTGTGTATGCTCCACTAACAAATAGATTGACACAGATTGATGCATAAATATAGAAATAATATCAATGCTCTTGAATTGCCACTCAACCAATCAGATTAAAGGACTGTTGTATGTTAAACTCATTTTTTATATTACTGATTATAAAGTGCATAAATGTGAAGTGTGTGATATCAGAATCATCTAAATGAGGTGAATCATCTAAAGGTTTGTTGAGGGCCGTTTGTGGACGTCTGATGCTTAAGTCAGCTGATTGTTTTGAATTCATTAGTCTGTCATGTGACTGTGTGTGAGGTTCATACTCATCATCAGTTTTTATTAGCAAATGCATGGCTGTGACACTTGTGCACTTGCGTTTAACATCTGTGGTAGTTTTTGCAAAGCTATCTAGGTGGCAGGCTGGGATCATCTGAGCAATCAACTCCGTAAATGCTTCACTGATGGTTCAAAATCATTTCTATTTGGGTTAACAAAGATGCATTTGTGATCGTAAGGAGCTCTTTAATGCACAAGGTTGAATTCTTTTTTTTATCATGTTCAATGGTTAAAATACCTGCAGGGCACACAATTATATAACGGCAGTGAAATATCTGTTACTGACATTTACCTCTGTACAGGTCACCCTGCACGATTAATTACAGTTTACAGGAATTTCATGTAAGATCTGAACTGATTATGTGATATTTGTTGACAGTAAACAGAACTACTGTTCTGTGTGTGGCGTGTGGTTATATTAAGCTGTATTAGAATGATTATTCTTGATAAGTGCACGGTCATATTGCTATTCTAAGCAGTTAACAGAATGAATGCAGATGGTTATATTTCTTCTACAAACCAGTGATGTGTAAGACTTGTTTGATATATAGAACCAATACGGCAATTTTGTTTCCTGACTGCTAGAGGCATAAAGGACTGATGAGTTTTTTTACGTTCTGCATCAAATAAAGACCTGGTTAATTTTTAAGCTAGCAACTTTATAAATTCAACACCATATATTAGCTACATTAATCAAGAGCAATAGATGCCCTGGTGTGAACTAAACATAGGGGGTATTGTAAACAAGTTATTCATTATAACATAGGTGGTATGTTCTTGTTTTCTATAAGGTCTTTTAATGCCCTTCTGCCTATTAATAGACTTCTCAAGTCAAACTTGTAGCAAACTTGGGTTGGTTAGTTGATGTGACAGTGTGGGGAATGTGTGATGATGTTGAGTTACTCAAGACAGACTTCCAGTCACGTGGGAGACCATCTGTTGGTGACAACAAGATTAGGAACATATCTATTGGCACATCTGTTGTGGTCCAGTATTGAAAGTCTTTGCAAAATTTTATGGGTTTAATGATATGAGGTCCGAAACCTTATGCCACTTTGATAGAAAAGTTTGCTAGAGAAACATTTACAGTTTAGTTCATTTCATAGGAATTATAGAATAATGTTAATACTACAGATGGCTGCTTAGAGTTCTAATCTTCTGTTCTGTTTTTTCTCAGTGTTTGCTAAAGTAGTGTAGGTAAGGAAAACTCAATACCTTAAACAAATGATACCCTACAAAAGTTGTGGAAAAGAAAGTATTATTTTCGAGGTGCTCAAAAGTTTGTTTATTTCAGATAATGCTTTGTCTCAAAGTACTGAGCTTATTGTATCCTTTAGAGGTTAAAACCAGACCTTTCATTGAACTGGAGACATCAGAATCAATCAGTTGCAAACATGAGACAAGAAACTCACAAGCTTTAAGATCACTGAGGCAAGATAGCAAGTCATTTTTCTTCATAAACGTTCTTACTCCGATTTATTTTTACAAAGAACCTCTTATTACCTAGAGAATAAGTTTGTTTTACTGTGTTCTTTCAGCTCAGTTTAACACCAAAATGTCTTCCAAAGGAGCGAATTTGCAAGAAGGGAACACAACTAATTTTAGCAAAAGTAAAGATGGCAAACAAAAGATGTTACCTGGTGAAAATTGTAACATGTCAGTCAATTGTGTGACATTTGTAGTGGGTTTTGTCTATGCTGGCATGAGCAGACTGTTTGAGTTTAAAGCATGAAGTGAATGTATGTCCACCTAGCAAACACTTCTCAATTTGAAATCCTAGTATAAAGAAGGATGATGTCATGTTTCTCTTTTCAACACCCTCTCACGCTCCACATAACCAAGGTGCAGCTTCTGGTCTGTCTGATGTTTTCAGCACAGCAGAGACAGGTCCTTGGGGATTCTGGGTAATGTAGTAAACAACAGTCAGCAGCTTTTTAGCTCGGCTCAGTGAAGCTCTTTAAGAAACCACTGTGGACTTTCCCGCTCCAAATAACAGGAAGTGAAACAGGTAAACAGGCACAGAACAACTCTCCCTGCCAAAGACGGTGCACTGACATGCTGCCTCCACCCGTCTCTTTTCTGACAACTCTGCCCGTCACTTACACAAAGCAAATCTTTCTCAAAGTTGCTGCTGGAGAGCAGAATGAGATATCACAACAGAGCTGCTTCTTATCACTCTGGGGTGGTCATCACACCTGGTGTAGGGGGGCTTTATTTATAGAATAAGAGAGAATGGTAGGATGTGACGCAGAAAGTCAGTCTGCTCCCAGGTGTGCTATCAACAAGCACAACAATTCATATCCAGGTCAGGGGCGGTTAGATTAATGGGACAGTTAGTAGTGTTCTGGGTGGAATGATCTGTGATTAGCTTCCCGTGAGGCACGGCAATGAATCGTTTTTTATTAGCGTCATACATGGAGGTCTGTAACACCTGGGGAAAGCCATTGTTTCGCTTTGTTTCTCATTCAGCTCATCTCTGGTGTTTGCAAGGAAAGCATGCAACCTGAATTCTGGTGATTTTTGCTCATGGACACTTTAAAGGGTTTTTTGTGTCGATCTAAGCCATCAGTGTCATGTGACTAATTGCTCTGAAGCTGCAGGAACATTATTTCCTGACAGTAATTGGCTAATGGATGTCACCACAAGTGTGCACACACTGCCACAGTTCATGTATTTTTAAAAACAAAGGACAAATTAAATAACTAAATTAATTGGGCACAAGTAATAGCAAAATAATGTAGTATTTAGGATTTCTGTGTTGCTTGCATAGTTGTGCTTCTTTAGATAACACAGCCATTTTTTAATGAATAAAGACACATTTTAACAATATAATGATATGGTGACGGGGGTGTGGGGGGGCTCACCGCCAGTGCTTGCCAGCCAGTTCTTGACCCCCTGCTGTCCTAATGTTGTTCAATCCTGGCACATCAAATAAAAGTATGTAACTTGGAGACAAATTTACATATCACCACTTGTCATTTAAAGGCTGGCCTTGCGT